>JAMQMW010000040.1:0-54836 GCA_024115155.1 Thelonectria blattea
ATCCGCTCCTCCCCCTTCCCGCATCCTGCGAACGGCAACGCCCGTCTGGGTCTGCGGAACAGAGGGGACCGGACGCTTAACCTCTAGAGGTAGAGAGTTTCTTCGTAGGGCTGAATGGGTCATAACCTCCAGGTTGTGAAGCATCACCAACTTCGTTTCTCCTCGACCGTGTCTGGCTGCCACCTGCTCCCTTCGGCAATCTTCGGGTAACCTCCCCGGGCAAAAGGCTCACCCCCACCATGACTCCTTCGTCCAGACCACAAAGCCACCCATCATCACTTCACTTCACGTCAATGGCACTCGCAGATATTGTTTCAGTTTCGATTTCATTCATCAATCACCCGTGTACCTGATAAAAATGTGCTCCAAGAGCCATATCAAGTCGGGTGTCCTCCTTGATGGAGAGACTACCAAAGGCTCCCTGTAATCCGTTGCCTATCCTGATCCCGAGTAAAAGAAAAAAGTAAAATGGTCACTCTTACACCATCACCGTCCGGTGAGGAGGGTGCCATGTCAAATACAAGACGCCATGCATGCAATGACCGTTCCCAACCGAGCCAAGTCCTCGAGTTCGTAAAGAAAACGCTCTCGGCGAAGAACAGGAATCCTAGGGCTAGGGAGCCAAATAAAAACTAGTTGAGACGAAAAGAAAAGGGTGGAGTGGTGTGACGTGATCGCGCAGGGGGTCAGGTGTATATCGCACTCCGGGTATCATGGTAAGAATCCCTAATGCTCTGGTGTATCGTTCAAGAACTGTGCCGTGATGCCAAAAGTGCCCGTGATGTCATGATGTAAAAACCAAGGGGCAGAAAAACAAACAAAAACAGAAGATGTGGATATCCGCCAGCCATCAACCATAAAAGAAAAGAATAAAGGGCAAAATGAAACAGACCAAGGGCGAGACGTTGCTCTGTCGCATCGAAAGAGAAGAAGAAATAAGTCGTGAGTAGAGATGAGATGTTGAGGTGAAGGCGAGGGGCCTTGTGACGGTGTTGTTCCCCTGCCTACAGATGCTTGCGCACCCAGTCCGAGTCGAGCCAACCGACCTTGTCAAAGGCGGTCCAGAGCTTCGAGGCCTTGTTGACGTCAATCTTGCAGGCCTGTTGAGCGTCCGTCTTGCGGAACTCCTTGCCGGTGCGCAGGCAGGCCAATCGTCGCTCGAAGATGCGTCGCTTGCTGGTGAGGTAGGTGGCGCAGTCGAGTCGCAGGTTGCCGGCGAGCGTCACCTCGTCGGGGTGGAGAAGGCCGATGTGAGGATCGTTGGACAGGTCAATGGGCTGTCCCTTCCAGTCCACCTTGAGGCTGTTGGCTCGGTTCGGCAGCGACGTGACGGGAGGACAGTAGTCGGGGAGAGAGCGGAAGTCCTTGTCCTCGCGATTGGGGGCCACGACGCGACGAGAGGGCTCGGGAGTGGCGCTGACGCGAGGTCGGGCCTGGGCGGGCCGCATGGGGCCGGGGTGAGGGTTGGAGCCGGGGCTGGTGCGGATCGGACGCGGAGCCGACGGCTTGGTGACCCGATCGGTGCGCTGAGTTCGAGGAGCCCGCGCGGCGGCAGGTCGAGACGCGGGGAGGATCGTCGTGTATCGGGAACCTCCAGCCCGGTGCTGGGATCTCGCCTGGCGCTCGGCCACCAAATAGGCTCGCTCCTGTCGCAGCCACGCCTTGGGGTTGGCAATGTAGTGTTTCATCACTTGCGACTTGAAACTGAGGGCGAGCTCATACTCCTCTCGTCTGGGCGGGGTGACGCCGACAAAGGATCGGTTCGATCGGGCGGCAACGTGATCGTCAACGATGCGACGGTTCTCCTCGACTTCGGCAGGAGCGAAAAGGGGTGCCTGATGCGACGGGCTGGATGGGGAGTTCTCCTCGTACAAGACGGGATCGGCGATGGATCGAGTGGGCGACGTCGAAGCTCGCTCAGTAGAGGACATTGGCTTGCTGTAAGGCGAGATGGGAGGCGACATGGGCAAGGGATGCTTTTCCGTCGAGGCTTGACGACCGCCCGCGATGCCAGATTGATCCCTCTCCGAGTGGTGGTTGAAGCTGTCGAGGGGCGGGTCGGGGGGAGACATGAGGCTGATGATGTCGAGCTTCTTGGAGGCCGTCATGCCCATTGAGGCAGACGGGACGGCGGGAGGAGCCATTGAGGTGGTCGCGGTGCTGTTTGCGTTGCGAGGCGAGTTGTTTGCCATTGTGATCATGGAGTTGTTTGAGACAGAGCGATGGAAGGGAGAAAACGTGGAAAGCTTGAGAAGGGGGAAGGGAGAAGAAGTGACAGAGGATGTTGGGGTGGGCAACGTCTTATTATTGTCGAAAGTGGTGGAAGGTTGCATGGCTGAGGCGCAACAACAGGTGGTTTGTCAGCCACGAAGCAGCCCAATTCTGGCGCACTCTGCGGGAAAGACGGTTCGTCTCAAGTTCACTTGAAATAGGCAGGCAGTCGGTCCAATCCAGCTGCACTTAAATAAGTGACGTGGTAGGGGTGGCGAAGCTTTGTTGAACGATTGTCAAAGCCCAATGCGTCGGCGCAATTGGCTGTAAGTTGGCGGCTTGCTTTTGGCGGGGTGAGCCTAATGGATGGATGACTCTTGTGTTGTTCCCTTTGAAACCTGCAAAGGTTAAGGCGGGAGAGGGAGAGGGAGAGGCAGCGGTAACGATGCAACAAGCATGTACATATATCAAGTACACGTCGTCGACACTGACAAGTCCCGATTAGGCACTCGCTTTCGCTGTGAAACAGGCAGCAGGGCTGATGCGGAGGCGGTAATGGCGGAGTTTAGGCGGATGTTGCTAAGGGGCGTGCCGAGTGGGGGTGCAAATGGGAGAGATGTCAGCGAGAAGGCCGTGGGCGATGAGACGGAGTTAAGCTGTGACTTATGTCCAATGGACTCGGCGAGGTGTGTTTGAAGATGATGAAGAAGGAGACGGTCGTCTTTGGCAAACCGAAGGCGAGGGGGGGAAAAGACAAAGTGGCCAGCTTCTTATTAGTATGCTGCAGTGATATGTCCTGTAAGTGGACGGATGGTGTGATGTGATCCAACCGCCTGGGCGCCTCTATAAGTATAGGGGCGGGGGTAGTTTCAGTGTCGTTCAATGGGCAACAACAACCGTATGACGGCGAGCGGTGCAATTGTTGCAATGGGGCATCCAAATGTGAGATGGGCGAATAATGGGCACCATGGGCAGACAACTGCTCAACTGGCGACACCTTCTAGTTCGTTGGGGGTCCCTCTGAGGCCCGAGCTGGCTCCGTTGCGATGCGTGGCGGACAAGGGTATTCTGCGCAGTGGGACGGCCACCGTATGACTTTTGAGGACAATGATCTCGAAATCAACCCGTCGTTTGTATGGCGACCTGACGACTTTTCGGGCGTCGGGCAAGCGTGATGATGTGGCAGCCCAGCCGAGTATCCCAGGGTACGAAGTAATTCTGAGCGTGCCGTGGACGAGGACGGGGATCTGGGTTGATGCCTTTTGGGGACCGCGGATGGAGAGCCGATTCGACCTGAGCAGAGGAGGAGAAGGGGGGGTGTTGATTGACGATTATGATTGATTCGAATTGTTGGATTGCTGAATTGAGTTATGCATCGAGTTGGGACTTGCCCGATTGCGATTGCGTTGCTCCCGGTCTTGGTTGATGCGATATGCGCTGCGAACGCGATGCGATGCGATTGATTGAACTCGCGTTTGAATCAGGACTTGAAAGGGCACAAGACCAGGTTCGCAAGCTGTGACCTGAGGGCAGACGAGGGAGAGAGAGGGAATGGGGGGGCGGTTTGCGCGCGTGTGCGCATACAAAGCCACACACACAAGAAAGAAGACGCAAGCAGCACACGGAAGTGTGAGGAATTGATACGCAAATACACGCACTTCAAGGCCAATGCGAGCGAAGACGGTCTCTTGTCTCGCAGAAGGGGGATTGGAGGGTGAATTGGGAATGGAAACGGATGTTGAAGGAAGAAGAAAGAGAAATCCAGAGCCCAGATGTCAGAAAACGGACCAAGTTCTATGAGAGTTGTGTGCCGTGTGTGTGCTGCTTTGCGCAACTGTGACACCCCCTCACTCACTCGTGAACCAATGTCCGATTGGGAATGGATTGGGTCGCAACGAGGAAACCGCTGGAAGCCAGCTGTGCAAAATGGCAGACGGCGAAGCGAAAGGGAAGCCACCAGACGCGCGCCGTATTGACCTTGGTGAAGGGGAAAAGGCGTAGGCCTACGAAGAGGGGGTGTGGGGAGAGTCGAGGGGGGTGTGGCGGTGGAACGAGATATCGATTGATGATGCTGATTTGATGGCAGATGTTGACCGATGCTAACAATGCGATGCAGCGGGTGGGGGTGTGATTTGCGTGTGGTTTTGTGGGAGATTGGCGCCTCTTGAAGAAAGTCGACTGAGATGGAGGAAGGAAGAGAAGAAGCGGAGGATTGGGTTCCATTACAATTCAACCAGACACTCGCAAATTGGCTTCCCCAACGGAGACAAAAGGGTTGCGAACAAGGACAATTCCGTGTGCCTATGTGAATTTACTTTCCAACTCTCAGCAGAGCACGCGCTGGCAGTTTCACACCTTCTCTCTCAGTTGATTCCAGCTCACGCGCATAGACGATGCTTTGTGGTGTATGAGGTGGCGTCCTGTGGAAGTGAGAAGAGGGTCTCCTTCCCGCCCCTCGTCAGGCTAAACTTGGTGGGGAGAGTGGGAGTCGCAAAAGCGTGGGGTGTGCATCTATCATCACAGAAGATGGTTAGCAAGCAGGAACAAATAATGTGACCATGGAAAAGTCGATGCAACAATGCGAGATGTCGATAGCGCCACCCCCCACGCTCAAAGGGCTTCCGTCATTCGCTGGTTCCCTCGCAGGCCTCAATGGTACGTACCGCCGGCCATGTGCCAATTAGCATGCAGAGATGGGTTTCTCCGCTCGCCGGCGCGACCCCCTTTCCCCTTGCGCCAGATGCCCAGCGCGAGACTGGCTGGAAACAATGGCAGGGCCCTGCTGCACCTTGCAAGGGATGGGAATGGGATACCGACGGCCGACATTGGGGCTGGGGGACCGTCCGAGCTGGGGATGGGGGAGGGATGCCTGCAGGACGGGCTGCATGCGGCATGCCCTCGTTTCCTTTTTCCTTTCTTTTTCCTTCTCCCTTGTCTTTGACGGCTTCGGAACTAATTGCTGCAGTTCCCCAGGACCAGTTCACCGGCCTGGGCCTACGTTAGCACCGCCAGCCACGGCATTGCGACTCAATTGGGGGGAGCGAGAAAGGGGGCGAGACATTGACCGACGCATTGGGTCGATGCGAGGCGAATTGGCTGCCTCGCCGCGAGAGCGAAGCGCGCCTTGCGCCGAGAAACCGAGAGAGGGCAGTGGTTTGAACCCTTCGTTTTTGGAGGGCTGTCAGCGTGCGTAATACGTACATAGTATGGCATGGCATCACCTGTGCGATGGGCGAGGCGACATCGGGGAGGGGGGAGGGGTCAATGCTGGCTGTTTTGGGAATGTCAAAGGACGAAGAGAGAGAGAGAGAGGCCCGCTAGGCACACACCCCCCACGCTGCTTCCAGCGGAAGCAAGGGCAGGAAGCAGGAGGCAGGAGTGACTGAAGGCTAGGAGAGTGCTCGACCCAGGTCATCAGGGACCTAAAGGGCGTGTGAGCTATGATTCGTGGCGGGAAAGGGGCCCTTGCCAAAAATATCCGTTGGCGTCTCTCGAGGTTTGCTGTCAGTGGGCAGTCCGAGCCAAGAGAGCGTCTCTCTTTCACTTTGCGCCTGGAACTTTCGCGACCCTTTTTTACTCGCCAATTGCGCACTCAATTGTCTATGTACCAAGGCTGACCTCGCACCCGAGCCGACCCATTGGCCGGTTCGCGCGCGTCCTTTGATTTCCTTGTCCGTTGGTCCTATTCGTTTGCCCTGTCCAATTCCCCTCTGGATGCCGTCTTTTGCAACATGTGAAAGCCCATCTACCAGTAAGGCGTCGCGAGGCTGGCGGCATTGTTTCCCGTGGATTGAACCGGCCCTAAAAGGGCCTCGTCTGTCTCGATTTCTGGTATATATTTACCCTGAACAAGACCTCTTCTTGCACTTCTTACTGACCTCTCTAAGAGGTATGAAAGCTCCTTTGAGGTATTTATAATAATTTTTGCAACCTAGCTGGCGGCACCACAAAATACCAAAGCTTTCCGTTTCCTTTGTCAAGTTGTACGACTCAGGGTCCAAAGCTTGGCACCAAGCCATCGTAATGCATCCGCGTTGACCATAGTGTGGAATAACGGTGATTTTGCGCTGGTATTGAACCATCAAACATTGGTTGTTTCCAGCACAAAAGTCAAAGGCAACAGACAATTTGGAAGTGCCAGGGCGATACAACCCCGCCGTACAATTAGTAGCGCGATGTGCACCCGTCCACTCTTCCTCTTGCGCCGCAAGGCGCTGCCGTTCTTGTGGCGATTGCAGAGCCCCCAGCTTATACTCTGGGTGCTCGCGGCAGGTCTTGTGCTTCGCGCGCGCCGGTGATTGGAGCTGCCAACCCCGTGGGAGATTCTCCATCCCGGCGAGGTGAAGACAACAGCAACGGTTGGGGTCGAAGCAATTCATCTCTGGCAACCGTCCCGGAGCGGGCTCGGGGGCCATAAACTCGGCGGCTCCTAGACGGAAACTTTCCAACTGCCGACGGAGGAAGGATGGCGTCGGACGGATCGAGGAAACCTCTGGAATGTGCAAGTGGCCAATCCATTGGAGGCATACCGCGACTCGGTCTGAGCACCCATGGATGCTAACAGTGGGGTTTTCAGGGTTTGTGTCGAATGGGCGATATTGCAGCGCATGATGTTGCGGTAAGTGGCTTTTGTGCTTACATTGGAAAAGTTGCAACACGGCATCGGGACGGTTATTGCCAGTATCAATACGACCAATGTCGGCCGCGATTGATGCCACTTCCTTCCATGTTATGACTTTGTGGTCACAAAGCCGCACAAATCCCTCTCTTCCAATGCAAAGCCGCGTCTTGGCCGATCTATGCCTTTGGGCTGCCGAAAAGAGGCCTCTAGGATGGTCCACCTCGCACCCACTGCAGTGCAGATGCTTGCTGGTGAATTTAGCAAGCTGCTCATTCCAGGTAGATTCCATTCTCATTGCTCGGCAATCTTGGCAATACTCCCCAATATCTCTATCCAGGCGGCCCTCGAGATGAGCGTAGGACCAAGTACCTGCTTTCGGTTCTAGCCAATGAGCATTATGTTGGGTGCTCTCAAAGTGTTCAATATCATGGCTATCTCTGAAGATGCTTGAACCATATAGGCGAAGGAATATCCGGCAGGTTCGTCTTAGCACTGAATGCTTAGAATATCCAGGTGCTTTATAATCTCAAGAAGCAGTTCCTCGGGAAGTCGGCAGAGAAGGGTACATGTAAGGTTGTGGAATCCGGCCAGGACTAAGTCATCCATACCCTCAAGACCGGGTGTTGAAACGGTACCAACGGGGCATTGACAAGAGCCAGGATATCGCGCGTGGCCTGTCCAGCTCTGAGGAGGTTGAAATGGCCACGCCGGGCTCGGAGTCGTGGCCTTTTCAGGCCGTGATGTAGAAACGTTGTTGCGACATGGAGCCTTGTTGCGCCGGCGTTTGCGAAAGAGATATTTGATCGGGGGTCCCGTGGTAACGTACCAAAGTATCAGCATCGGAACTACGGATATGCATAGGGTCATGAGGATGATCCCGAGTTTGTGTAAGTCGTTGATCATGGCGTCTGATATAATTGGCGGTTTCGGATGGATTCGAGGGCAGGCGTCTGGTATTCCTTCAACAGAGAACCGTTATCTTGTGTCACAGGTTGGGACACGCGTCGCATTAAATACTTGCCTTGCGTTTAGCTTTTGCTTCACCCTAAGAATTAACGCTGCGGATTCGATTTTCGGAAAGCTACGAATACACGCGGGTTTAAGCTACGAGCAGGTAATTGCCATGTTACGAGACTTGGGGAAAGCTACATGCAAGCTGGAGCTAACAGCAGATGATTCATAATGTTTCAAGATACCGTGTCCTTGATGAATGCTTGGCAATTCAAGGCAAACCTAACGCATCGCATCGCCTTTATTCCACGGGCCAGTTCATTTGCCGACAGGCGCCTGCCGTACGATGCCCTGTCGAAGACGCTGACCTCACCAACTAATAGCAGAAGGATCTTAGTTGGTTAGGTTCCTACCTCTGACGACTTTGAGAGCGTATTGTTGCCTGCGTTGCTCTGGTCATCCTTGGTTTTTTTTTTTTCGTTGTTACCAAGAAAGCAAACGATAGGGTTCGCAGAAGTGGCAGTCGCGACAAGCAGATGGGACGAAAAGGCAGCCACGCGCTTTTGCACCTTCCCTATAGCTAGAATTCTCTGTACTTAAGAAAAAATTTCATCTCGCTCTTCTGGATGTTTTCTTTCTCCCAAACATCCACACGTATGTCTGCGATATACCTGTAAGCAACGACTTACCCTCATCTGTGAGCCTGGACGAACTCGTGTACTGACGTCTGTGACCAGCCCCAGCAGCGACACCACCAACGCCGCCGACTTCAGCCGCCAGCACTGCCGCCACCTCCGTGGATTCCCCCATACCACCACCGCCAGCGTGTGCCCACTGCCCCCTCCCGCGCCAACCGCCGCCGCCGCTCCCACGGCCGCCACCATGTCCTCCGCCGCCGCCACCGCCGCCGCCGCCGCCCTCGCCCTCGACCTCGCCATCCTTCTTGCGGTGGTCATTGGGGCCATCGTCATCTTGGTGAGCCTAATATTTTCAATGGCCCACCAATTGGCTCCGGCGGTGGCGGCCAAGAAGAGCGAGGAGAAGAAGGCCAAGAAGAAGGAGGAGAAGAAGGCCAAGAAGGAGGAGAAGAAGAAGAAGAAGGAGGAGGAGGAGGAGGAGGAGGAAAAGAAGGAGGAGGAGGGGGGGAAGGAGGAGGAGAAGGAGAAGCAGCAGACGAAGGAGTAGATTAGGTGTTCGTTATTTCCGTGCCAAGAACTGTTGTGCCCAAGTTCCAACATGCCTAATCGAAGGCCCTCTCCCTTAATGACCTAATCATAATTCGTATCGCATAGGTAGTCGTAGTTTCGCCTAATACCATGTTATCTTAGGTATTAATACGTACATAATCTTCTTAGTATAGGTAGACCCATGAGGAAAACACTCGGAAACTAAAGCTGTTCACGGGAGGTCATTGGCTTTCATAGAGAGGATGGTCGAGAGTGCGAGGTGGATTCAGACTTTCAGTGTCCATCAGTATCCAAAGCTCATAGGAACCAAGAAGTCGGAGCAGTTCCCCCACGACAAGGCCAACATGACGAACAGCGGCCCATATCCGTACTTCCGTTTCAAGACACTGGCTCAGTGGGGATTGCTGATGAGTTGCGTCGGGGGTCCTCCGGGGCTCCATGAACCATGCCAGGGCATTTTTGGCGTTGATGCGCATTAGTGGCCGATGGTCTGGTCAGCCAGGATGAGGCACTGCATCATGTCTCGTGTGAGAGCCCTGCGAGACTCTCGAGAAGGGCTGTGCAAGGAGAGAAGAGTTACGGAGAGTTACTCGCTCGCCGATCTGCGACTTCAGCCAGCCCATTGCCCATCAATCGTCTGAAGCCATCCCATATTCATTGACGGGGAGGCGCCTCGTGGTTTGCGTCTGTGACAAGACGAACCTGTTTGCCTGTCCACGAGGTCTCGGCGCCAAAAAGGCAAAGGGGACGATGGCCCTCTAGCCTCGCGCGGTGCGCGCCGTCTAGTTGGGTTCGCTGCTGCGAAGGGAGGGAGAGATAAGCAAGAAACGAAGATCCCGGTGGTGTCAGGTTTGCAGCAGCGAGCGGCAGATGGGCCGTTTGATAGAGAGAGTTACGGGTGTCAATCCCGCCGTGGAATGGCCGCGATGATCAGGATAGGTTCGATAAGTAGCCGTCTGTCATGTTTCCAAGTTTAGGTCAGTCGGGACCAGCACGAGGGGACCTAGCCGCAACCACCACAAACAAACCTGACCCATGGGAGGACGATGAAGGGTTGACTCCCGTGTCGTCCTAGGTTGCGAGGGAAGTCCTCGTGAATAACATGGCTATCTGAATCGTTCGCATCAAGTCCTCCACGTGTCGATCCATCCACGAATTCGTACCCTACTCGTCTCCTCGTTCCTATGCATCGTCGTCCAAGTTTACAGTCTCATACCCCAGCATCCTCACCTCCTCCATCTTCCTCTCACCGGCCTCTCTTCGCTCCTTCGCTCCCCCTCAGTGATAAACTCGACAAGACGGTACACGAGACCTAGGTCCAACTAGGTGAGAAGGGCGGAGACTACGCAACTAGACCATCCCATTTGCTGGGGGGCGTGCGTGTTCGCCCTGGGCTTTTTGTTTGCCTGTGACGGTTGTGTCTCAGGCTGATGTGACTAGTCATGTTTTCGCTGATGCCCAACCAAGGGCCTTTGCGACGAGAGACGGATGCTGGGCGCCAACAGCCCGCCCGCCTCGTCAAACTGCTCCTCGCCGGCGGGCTGTCCCATCCATCCATTGCTGCCTTGAACAAAGCGCCCTATTTTTTTTTTTCGCTGGTGTTGTTTCCGGCTTGTGAGCTCTTCTTGCCTCGTTACTTTTTTGCCTGGTCGTCATTGCGCCCGTTGTTCAATGGCATTTTACATCGACTCGGTGCGAAGGTGGCGCTTTGTTTTCAACCTGAAGCGGGGGGAGTGAGCGAATGATTGCATCGTCGAGTGCCGTCATTTGCCAATTGCCAATTGCCAATTACGCCCGACGGGACCCAATTCGACTGAGACGGCTCAGCTCAGCTCAGCTCAAGCAAACACTGCCACTTCCCATCACGATCCGTCATTGCTCTCTCTGGCTCCTGCCTCTTGCCTCTTGCCTCTTCACTACCTCACCAATCCGGAAGGGGCACCGCGCAGCCCGCTTGGGGCGCTGCATCTCGTCAATCGAGGGCCCACTCCAAGAGAGAACAAGCCCGAGGGGTGAGAAAAAGAAAAGAAAAAGGGCGAAACAGAAAGAAAAAAAAGAGCCTGGAAGGGAGCGGGCCCTTTCCTCGCTCCCTTCTTTCGTTCCCCCGTCTTCGGGCCTAACCCCCGCCCGCCGGCCGCTTCGCTGCGATTGGATTCGTAAGAAAAAGGAAGCCAGAAGGGGGCCCAGCGTTAGCAGCTACGCCGCCCGATTCACCAATCTGGCCCCCGACCGATTTCCTTTGTTGGCCTTGCGCCGCCGTGGTTCGGTTTCGGTGTCGGCGTCTGTGCAGACGTCACACATCCGGCGACGCTACTTTAAAACGTGGGCACGGGCGTGGGAAAGGGACTCTCACTCATCAACTCAGAGCAGTTACCAACGGAAACTGAATTCATGCCGAGGAGAAAAGAACCGAATAATCCCTGGATACCGGTATGCGTGTTGGTCCCTTGGAAACAATAAAATCAATAAAAACTACTATTAAAAAAGGAACGGCCAGAAACCTGTTCGTCCCGCCGTTCCGCCCGCCGGCCGTCCCGCGTCTTCCTCTCTACTTCGCCTCCCCCATGTTCCCATCATCTCATCTCCCACCCGTCTTTCGATTTGCAGGCTGCCCCCGCGTGACTGGCTGCTGCCCTGGGCTCAGCAGCGGCAGGCCTCCGGGGGGAAAGGGACGATTGCCCAGGGCTCATCACATCAGATCAGATCACATCAGGTCAGGGTCTCGGTTTGATGGCCAGGGTATTTGACATGTCCAATGTCTCTGGCCTCCACTTGGGGGAAATTCCAAATTGTATCGTGTTGCTCGGTGTGTCAAGAGAGAGGGGGGGGCGCCTTCTTCTGCTTTCTCTGACAGACCGACCCCAACAACCTTGCTCGCTTCTTTCTCTCTTCTCGCTCTGCGTCGCGTCTGCCAGGTGTCTCTGACAGGTTGTCTCCTCCCCACGTCAACCACGATGTGAGTCACAGGAGAGGAGGCTGCGAACCCACTCCAGTAGACGCCCAAGACGAGCCAGAAGCACCATGCCACCAACGGATTAGTGGCTGTTCATGGGTGGGTCCCCATACACCTAAACTGGGATCCACAAGGGCCATTGGGGCCAGGCCGGGGAGGAAGGCACGGCTGACAAGGGGAGGACAAGGGGAGGGGGGTGGCGTGGGAGTTGTGAACATCAGGACTCTCAGGAGCGTGGGAGGGAAAGAGTGGGCTATCGATAAGGAAAGACCAAGAATTGCCCAGGGCTCCAACTCAATTACTCCATGTTTGCTTTGCATGTCACCCATTTGCCAATTGCCAGCCAACGTCATCCTTGGCTACGACACACTCTGCTGTCAAGGACGAGGGATTCAGAAAGTGGCGTGGGCTTATGTACGGATACAATGCTACGACAACCTCTCCATGCATTGATCAATGGAAAGAACTAGAAATGCCGACAAAGAAAAAAAAGAGAAAGAAAAAAAAGAAAGAAAAAGAAGGAGCGAAAAAGGGGGCCGAGAGAGGAGACACAATGCAACTTTACAAGCAGGAGAGGCCGAGAGGGCAGAAAAATGCAAACAAGCACTGACGACGGTGCATTGGATTCGTTGTTCGCAATCGGGAGGGTCCAGACCGGACCGTCCTAGCACCTATCGCATCTCACTCGCCCCCCTTGCGTCGCAATTCGTTGTCCGGCGCAACTCTCTGTCTCAATGGCAGTGCAGATGGAATCAATTCGCCTTCCAGCAAACGCACCCCCCAATTCAACTTTTTTACGACTCGCGCAATTTATGTTTCGGACTTGGACGGAGTTTAGCCGTTGCGCGGAGGACGCGGACCATCTTGTTGTCTTGGTCCGAGTCCCGACGTCCGGGGAATCCGACGCGCGCGGAGGAGGAAACCGAGACAATACGCAGCGTGTTGGATGAGGGATGAGGGGGACACGGAACAGCGAAAAAAGCTCGTGTCAAAGGGCATCACATCAGCAAAAGGGCGATGGAGTCCCATCCTACCTATCCCCTTTCGAGGAAGTGGTGGTCGGATTTCCAAGCATCATTGCTCCGAGAAGCCTGCCGAAACGGATTCTAGATTTCTGCATCGCATGCATTCCGCTGAGCCCCCCTCCGCAAAAGGTACAAGCCATCGCATCACCATGCAGGACAGCCCGTCCTGCAGGTCGACTTGAAGAGGGCGAAAATGCCTGCCGTTTGGATAACGTGCAGGGATGGGCATTACGGTGAACGGCGCATCCGGAAGAGTCCACCGTTCCGACGCGACCCCCATTTTGCCATTTTACCTAGACGAATATCGGATATACAACTCCTGGGTGTAAGCCGATGCCTTGGAAGTGGTGTTGTTGCTCCGAATGGACTCTTGTTGGGTGAGATTCCAGCTGCCTGTTTGTTTTCCTTCTCGACTCGAATTCTGACGTTGCTCTCTTCTCTCAATACACACGCCCCTCCCACGCTCTCTAAAGACATGCTTCATCCTGTCTTCATCCTAGCGATTTGGAGCGTGAGCCTCCGAGGAGAGCCCAATGGCGCGCATGACCTCTCCAGGCGCTCCGTTGATTCAGTTCTGGTCCCTAGGCTGTGTCTTATCAGCAGATAACGTAAGACATGCTTTCGCATCTACCCTATTGTTCGACACGTGCAGACCATCGTGCCAAGGTATGAGGCCCTCACCACGAGAATAAACGGAGGCCCTTTTGGGGGGGAGGGGTCCCTCGGGTGTGTGGGACATTGCTCCCGCTCGCTCGCTGGCAGAATCGACCTCTCATTCGGAAGTTCCCCTTTCCTTTTCGCCCGTGAAACGGCCCGCGCTCGCGCACCCTCCATCGAGTGGTGTGGTGGCCTGGTTAATGGCTGGTTGGTGGGTTAGACGACGCGGGCCCAGAAGTGTCTGAGGCGTGACGGCGACGGGTGACACCGCAAGCCTGTCAGTTGACCGCCTTTGGTCTGAAGCCACTGAGTCTGGGCCTGTATTGTAGTCGACTGGCAAAATCTTGTTGCGCGAGATTGGCTATTGAAGATAGGAGGGGAGACGCGATTGCTGTGTTGGTGACTATCTGCTGCTGGGCTGGTTTGTTTGCGCGCATGGCGTGAGCATGTGAGGTCGCGGGGGAAGATTACGTCACTGGAGTAACAGTAACAGTCGGGATGGCATCTCGTCACGCTGCTTATTATTACAGCGTCACTTCCACACCCATTGTCACTGATAACCGTGGCAGGCAAAAAGGGACTGAGACAGTGAGACACCACTTCCTCCTGCAAAGTCCCTGTGCTTTCGCACCCCGTGTCCGACATGTCGGTTTGAACACGCCAGGCATTCTTCGCCCTCCACAAGTCAGGCAACGAACGGGGAGCACGTCGCCCACCCATCCACACACACACGCCTCCCGACGACCCATTCGTCCTTTTCCGATATTGGAGGGCAAGAAAAGAACGACCAGAAAACATGCCGGATGGCCTGCGAAAAGACGTCATGCTGCGACGCGCCACGAGGTGCGTCCGTCTGCCTTGGTCTTGGCGGCGCTGAGGTTTGTCGGCCTGTCGTGTTAGTGACGACCCCGCCATGGACCTGGGCGTGGAGGCACGAAAGCGCATGTTCTGCGTCGAACCTGAAGCCATTGAGGGCGTAATCTTTGAAGGTGTATACTGAGATATGGTCCAGTCAAGTGACTGCAATTGCCTTTTTGTGTGAATCTGGCGTCTTGTCTACAGAGAACCTTAGTATTGATTGTTCGATGGCGCAGACGTTTGAGTGCTTATCGCTTATCACCCCTCCTTCCATTCTGAGCGTCTATCATGCATCCCGTCCCGTCCCCTCTTCCTTCACTGTGTCTTATTGTAGTAATTGCTGTTGCGGCCCTGTGCTCCTACCTCTCTGGGTCGAATTACTCGCTCACTCTTTCTTCCCTGGACAATTACCATGGAAGGCAGGAGAAAGAACTCTTCCAACGATCCTTCTTCCTCGGCTCTCAGTTGGCTTCCCCTCTTCTTGATTTGAAATCTCATCAACACCAACGATCCACCAGCATCCACCATCTACGATTCAACAATCCAACGGATAGTCGAGGACGACAACGGACCATTGACGCCGGACATCCAGTACCGGGCAAGCGCGGCCGCCTTCGCCCAACGCCCTTGACCAAAGCCTGTATCTGCGACCCCTCATCCATCCTTCCTGCACGACCGCTCTCAAGTGCCGCGCCGTCGCCCGACACCTCTTAACTTTCCCCTTTTTCAATGGAATTTGGCTTCACAGATCCGATCCTCGGCCTATATCCCACCAAGTACGGATACATAGCTCGGATCTTCCGCCGCCCCGGCTAGATTCGGCCCGCGACCACGGATCTTCCTTGAAACACGGAACGAAGCATTCGACGAAGAGAAGAATTTGCTCAGCACGGACCGAGATTCGACGTCCACCGCTTCAGTTGATGGCTCTCGCTCAAAGTCTATGCTCATTGACTACTGACGCGACGCAGTCTCTTTACATACCGGGTGCGTATGTAAGAACAACACCATGGATATGAAAATGGCACGATAGCGTCACTCCTCTCGGGCTGACACCATGCCGCTCCACTGTTCGGAGCAGGTCCATCAACCGACGGCCCCACCGCCCGAGCCCAACGTCGGAGCCCTACGTCGGAGCCCTGGTTGTCCGGGAGCTGCGAGGAAGAGTCGTCGCTCTGGCGCCGAGCTGGGGATCGAGGGGTAAGAGGGGTAAAGTCGGTCGCAAGCGCAAGAGAATGCTGCGCATTTCGCTCGAGCAAACGTGCGCCCGGTTACCAATGGATGGCTCCAATGGATTCCGAAGAGACGGTGAGTCCCTCACACCAGGCGTGGCAGCAAAGTGGAAGCAAAAAGCAGCCCTAGCAAGGCGGTCAAGCACAAGCAACACACATGGCGCATCTCGAGAGGCGCACACCACCAGACGCAAAGTGCCGCGAGACGGGAGCGCTCCAGGTTCAATCATTTCAGTTCTCTGCGACTCTGACGTAGCCGGGAGAGCGGCCTCGGTGCGTGTCGTCCCGTCCTTGGGTCTCCTTGTCGGACCCCGGGGATGTGTCGGCTGCCAGGTATTCATCCACGTCTCCCGTCGTCAAAGGAGGCGACCACCACCTCCTCCTCCTCGAGACGGCCGTGGAAATAGGGCATGGCCCTCCTGCCTCGTTCCATTTTGGTGGCTGGGGGTGAATGGATGTGCTGTCCGTACGACACCCGAACATCATGCCGTGGATCCAGCTGCATGAGTTGCAATCTCGCGGGTCCAGATTCCAGACTGCCACCCCCTCATCTCTGACGAGCGTCTCTGGTGTGTGTCTCCCTCCCCCGCCAGAGCAGAGTCGACGAGTCTCCAGTCTCCAAATCTGACTCAACGGAAATTGTTTCATGTCTCCATCATTCGAGCATGGCTCTTGTTGCAGCATGTTGGGCCTCAGAGGTGGGGAGGTGGTGTCACTCTGCTTCGGAACCTGGCGTACCACATGGAGCTGAGCTTCGGATTGAATTCTGCCTTCGATGATGTTCGCATCATTCCTTTCTACGTACAGAGTTGCAGGTCTATCAAGCTCCTCTTTTGCGCCGGCTTGCGCCATCCAGCCTCGGCGCAGGTTCCTTTCAACTTTGGGCAGAGCTAGCTGAGGCTGAGAGTCAATTCCTCACAAGGTGCAAATGGGCATTGGCCGAGGCGCAACGAGCCCATCCGCCTCGTCGTGCTAGCGTAGGGCCTCACTCTGTCCTGGGCCGCTCGGTCTGCCGCTGTACATGTCCGTCACATTCTTTGCTGTCACTTAGGTCGGGTTTCGTTGTCGACGGGCAATGCTTGCCACTTGCCTCGTCGTGTGCGAGTCACCTGGGGCGGACTCTGTCGCAAAGAAGTTCCAAGTTTTTGGCTTGCGCCACAGAGTTCCGGCATTCCATTGATCGTCGCCTTGCGCAGGGATGTGCCTTTTTGCGCAAAGGCAGGCAGCTAAGACTTTGGACTTTCGTGCCAGTCAGCCCGAGCTGGTGTTTTGGTGCCAAAGCCTGAGCATTGATGGTTGTCAGGCAACGTCAGTCGCGGTGCGGCGTGGCGCTCAAGTCGAGCCATTATTTGCCAATGGGTTCCGGGAGGCCTAAACATCGGGCTAGGCTTCCCGGAAGCCTGCTGTAGCGCAGCCTTGACTTTTCTCAAGGTGCTTTCCAGGCTTTTCAGCCGCTGCTCGATTGCGTGGCTTGGACAGGCGTTGGTGGTGTCGTGTGTCATATACGAAGGAGCGTCGTGTATTGCTTGCAGTGTGTTCGTTCCAGATCGTATTGGGCGTCCGGGGTCTCGATCCGAAATGCATTGCTCCTACCCAAAAATCGGCTTATGGGGGATGTCATCGGTACGAGGTCATCAAAATAGACTATCCCCTTTGATGGGGGATGAAGATGGCCATTGGTCCGGTTCATCAAGACTCGGGTTCGATGTGATACGGTCGTGGCGGTGATCATGTAAAGTCGTAGACCATGAGGCTTTCTCGCCCATCGCGCGCCTCCTTGAGCACGATGACCATCTCATCATCGAAGCCAACCCAGTTCCGACGGTCCTCCCACTCGGGGATATCCAATCGGGGCGCTCGCAGCTCGCCAGGGCCATGGTCGTTGCCTACCGGCGCCCCTAGGCTCTCCTCCTCCTCCTCCTCCTCCTCTAGACGGTCCGCGTCATCGGCCGGCTGCTGCCTGGGCCTGACCTCAATGCTGCTGCCTCCCGCGCGACCCTCGAGTTCCCAGACGCGCATCTCGTCGCCCCGCGTGCTGATGCTCACGGCCTTGCCCCGCGGCGTGATCTCGGCGTCGGAGATGCCAGACGTGTGGCCCCAGAGGCGGATGCCCGGCGACGAGAGGCTGAGCGACGAGGCCGTCGAGGTGCACAGGTGGAGGATGAGCGTGTTGTCGGGGAGGGTGGCGAGGAGGTACGGGTGGTTGTAGCAGAGGGTCGTGGGACAGGGCTGTTGCTGTTGTTGTGAGTCATTCGGGGGCGACGGTGGCGAGGAGTCGCTGCTGGTGCTGCTGGTCTGGCGGCCGCCGAGGTTGATGGGGAGCGTGGATGCGAGGCGCGAGGAGAGCGTTTCGGCGCCTGAGGCAGAGGGTTGGATGTGGATGTCTTGCACGCCGATGCACCAGCCTGCGAGGCTGGAGAAGGCGTAGGCGATGGAAGCGCTGATGAAGGTCGTCATGCGGCGGATGGAGAGGGCCAGGGGTTGGCGAGTCGTGTGCGATGTTAGAGACGTGAGTAGATATGGAGGTGGGAGGTCGGTGTCTGGTCTATTCGTGCCGTGAGGCTTCTTCTCGGGTTCCATCTCGTTGAGGCGATCCGACTCGTCCGGCTGCGTCGGTGGTCGGTTGAATGTGTAGAGAGAAACGACCCCCGCGCTCGTCGCCGTCATGACGTAGGGATGTCCGTACGCCATTGCGACGAGCTCCCCGCCCGCGCTCTTCTCGCGTCGGTATCTCATCGTCAGCCGTCGCCGCCCGACATCAAGCCTCCACACCTCGAAGCCGCCGTCCGCAAACCCGACGGCCACATCCAGCACGTCGCCCGCGTGTCCCTGCTCGTCCACGGCCAGCGAGCTCGGCGCGCCCGCGTCTTCGGAGTCGTCTCCCCGGCGGCGGCGGCGCAGATCCGCTTGCGCAATGGGCCGTCGGGTGCGCAGGTCCCAGGCTCGCAGGCCAGAGGCGGAATCGGCGGTGACGGCAATGCCCGCGACGACCTTGACGAGTGTCCGGTCCTGGCCGGCTGCGCCCTCGGAGGCGTCGCGCACGCTGACCTCGTCGACGGCGCACTTGCCGCGCGCCCAGTTGTGTCGCAGCTTGTACTGCTTCTTCCAGTCGACGCTCTCGGCTTGGTTGTTGTCCTGCACGTCGAGCAGCAGACCGCCGCCTCTGCGGCCCCAGCCGCCGTCCGCCCGCACTGCCCGGCCCGCCGAGTACTGGAGCTTCGGCGCGGGAGGAGCGTCGGGTCCTGATGATGCGGCGCCGGGGCGGAAACCGGGGATGCGCAGGGCTCGCGGGAGGACGAAGCGGGTGTAGTAGTGCGCTCGCCAGAGCTGGGAGTCGGCGGCGAGGCGGCGGAAGCGGCGTGACACGGGCGCGACGGCGAGGAGCGTCGTTTCGCTCAAAGGGGATAGGATGCGCACGAGGAGTTCGTCGGAGAGCGTGGAGATGATGTCGCGGGTTGGCGGACGAGCGGCCGGCGAGGAGGGGGAGGGGGAGGGGGAGGTCCGGAGACGCTTCGACAAGGAGTCATGATGGTCGGCGTCCGGGGCGGCGAGACTGGAGAGCTTTCGTTTGAGTGTCATGGCGGATGTGGCATGCCGGTTTGGGCAGGGTGAGGCCTGCGTGGCAGCCGTGGGAGAGCTTCCGGGCCTGCGGTGCTTGAAGTCGGGATTGATGTGTAATTGGGAAAATGTCGGTGGCGATGAGTTAGGGCGGGCGGTTGAGCGGTGTCGCATCCGCTTCGGTTACCTTACCCTATATATCGCGGTGAGCTCCAGGCAGCTGTAAGCTTTGAGGACATGAAAACAGGTAGAAAACCCAGCCGCAATGTTTGATTGCTATCGTTCAATATGATACAAAGGTAAAGGCCATCTATTTAGTATAATCAGACATCCCATATCCCAACATTTCCCAGCAATTGGTAACCTACTCTCAGATGCTCATAGCCGAATATATCGCTCTTCATCACAACCCATGACCAAAAACCTGGGTATTTCCACAATCTACATCCCTTTATCTTTCCGTGATGAAACCGTAAGCAAATCCCAACTCCGTCCCAATGTGCCGCCCGCTACCTCGTTCACGCCGTGATTTTCTATAGCCCAATCGCCTCAAACATATCGTCATACACTCTTCCGATCCACCCCTCCATCAATCCTCCCCTCGCGACTACCGCGAGACCGCCGACAGCCCATAATGCGACGAATGCGGCAGAGGCGCCGTGAAGGCCGAGCCACCTTCTTCTGCGGTGCTTCTTCCTCTTTTCCCTGGTCACTGCGCCCGCTCTTTGCACCTCCTTGGTTGACGGCGCAATGCCAAACCACTTGGCCTGGCCCCAAATCATATGGCCACATCCCACAGCCAGAAGGCCAATGTAGGCGATGCGGGCGATAACTGGGTGCCTGGCAAAGCCGTGGGCGACGTACGCTAGGCCGATGTTGGAGCTGTCGCCCTCGACTTGGAGGGGCAGGACTCGATTGACAAAGACGTGTGCGGAGTAGAAGACGGCGAAGACGTAACCCGACATGGATATGTAGCTCAAAGGCGGCCACGGCGAGGCTCTTCCAGGCGTTGCGCCGCCGTACTTCTGTAGGTTCTGTCTCCTCCTCAACATGCGTAAGGCGATTCCGGAACCGACGTGCGCCACGACGGGGAGCGCGACCAAGATGGGCTCGGTGAGGGACGTCTGGTAGATTTCGCGGGTCATGAGGAGGTAGGTCTCGGAGCCGGGGACGGAGCGAGTAACGGCGGGGATGAGCGAGACGTTGGCGAGGTGTAGCGAGGTGAAGAGGCCCATGGCGTAGCTAGAGAACTTTTGGACTCGCATCACTGGGATAATGTTAGCTGGGACTCGAGTCGCGTATCAATTGCGATTGCAACGGCAGCCATGTTAAAGGGTCGTGGCCATGACTAACGGTAGAAGATAAGACCAGGACCGGTAGCGGTTCCAGACGATGTTGAGCTGGCGAGACTTGCGCTCGAGCTCAAACCCGGGGCGCCCGTTGACGGAGTCTTTGCTGTGGTGTCGGCATCGCCATCGTCCCTGGGAGGACTGCCGAGGTCCTTGTGAAAGTCATCTGCGTCGACAATGACCGGGGGAGAATCTATGGGCGAAGGATCGAGCTCGAGGAGCGGCATGAAGGTCTCCGAAGAGGAATTGGGACTGGGGGACGGTTCGGCATCCATGGTGACCAAGGGCTGGCTGCTCGCCGAGAACGGAACAAGGAATGAATTGACGGGCGAGGATATTTCGAAGCCCACGAGACACCAAGGAGAATGGACGGACGGAATGGTGGGGATGGAGTTGGATTTAGCGCCCCAACGCTCAATCTTTCACTGATGGGAATCCATGACCCCGGGAAAATCGAAGACTTGTGACGTTTATCGCTGCAAGGCCAACAGGTCAGCGAAACCCGCCTGGAACCGATTGGTTGGGCGGCTTCCGTTTTGGATCCGCGCGAGGCTCCAGGGTAAGCTCCAGGCCAAGTAAGCTGCGTTGGGGTAGGTGGGATCTGTTCCGCTCCGGGGGCATGACCGAGACGTGCCATCTTCACGCCTGTTCCGTCTTCGTCCTACAGCAACCAACCCCAATTACAACCCCTCCATTGCTTCCACGCACAAAGAAAAATGCCTCCAGTAAGTTGGGTTACCCACCAGAGGCCACATGCGCTCCCTTGTTCTGACCTTCATCAGCGACACCAAACGCTACCTCCGGCGCAGACGTCTTCCGCCCGGGAGGCCCAAAAGTCCTTCTACTGCAGCCTCTGCTCAAAGGGCTACTCGCGCATGAACGACTATGAGGCTCACCTCAGCAGCTACGACCATAGCCACAAGCAGCGCCTCAAGGACATGAAGGCCATGGTCCGCGACCCCAACGCCGGCTCACGCGCTCGCAAGGCAGAGGCCAAGGCCGACGGCATGGTCAGCATCAAACTCCCGGGGCAGGATGCTGCCGCTGGTTCCTCCGGGGGAGGAGGCGGTTTCAAGAAGGGAGGCTTCAAGAAGAGCGGCTTCAAATCCGCCTTTACTCCCGTCGAGAATTCCGCTGCGGCCGCTACTCCCGAGAAAGCTTCGAAACCGACGAGGGCCCCAGAGCCTCCCGCTGTGAACCCGGCCCTGAACAAGACCTTGTCTGCCGAGAGCGACACGGAAGACGAAGGCTACGAAGTGTACGACCCCAGATTTCCCACGGATTGACGCGACGGCCGGAAACGGACAGAGAGTGTTTCCTGGGCCCCGAGCTCTAATTATTCCATCATTACGTCTCGTCCCTATTCTACATTGGACCAGGCTGTGGCCACTGGGGTCCGCCTATTTGCGATATATCTTGTTCTAACAATCCCATCAAGTTTCGACTCCCGGAGAACCAATCTGCCATCTGCGCCACTTGCGCGTTGGCCGCCGCCGCCGCGCCGTTGGCTTGTCCCATGGGATCTAGCGCTGTCTGATCATCGGGCGGCATGAAGCCCAGCTGGCTGAGATACATGTCAAACTCGTCGCCTATGGGGGCCATGGTCTGGTCCTCTTGCTTCTGCGACTTTGCCTCGACGTACAGCGTGGCCACCTGGGTCATGACGCTGCAGAGGCGCCAGAGCTTCCTCATCACCTCGGAATAGTCAATCGCCGTTTCGAGGGACGTGGTGAACTCCCCGAGGAGCTGCAGGTCCGGCGGTGACGAGGTCTCGATGATGTAGCAGAATAAAACGAATATCGGCGTGAAGGGCGTTAATAATAGGTTCCTATCATCGAGGGTTAGCTGGAAGACAGATCAGGCTCTGGGTCCCCCCAAACATACCAGTGGACGTATATCGCTTTGGCATGAGTATCGCGTCGGACGAGTTCCATGCAGGCAAGGTGCTTTTGCATTGCCCGACGCGCCACATCGACACACTCGTCGCAGAACCGGCTAAGAGACCCTTCAGGAGCTGGGATGGCCCGATACACCAGCGTCATGGTCGACAGCAGCTGCACCTCGTCGCCCTTTACGTGAATATCGACGAGGTGGGATGCGCTCATCCTCTGGAGCGAGGCGATGGCTACTGACCGCGCCTCATTCGCTTCCCTTTCCAACAGGCGACACTGCTTTGCCAGCTCGCGAGCTCGATCGGCGAGTTCTGCCTGTGTCCGTGCCAGAGCATCTGGGCTATACCTGTTGCATCATCAGCGGGCTTCTCCTCGTTGCTACACTGCGCCTGGGGCGACCAACAGCTGCTCATAGATCTGGCCTTGGAGCATCGCGGATTTGAGCCACATGAGGGCCACGCCAGTTGTTTCGGTGCCCATTACGCCTTCAAAGCTGAAGGCTCGAGGGATGTCAATGTCCCAGTCCTGAATGACAGGCGCGCGCCCCAAGCGCAAGGCGAGCGCTCTGTCGGTGGTATATATGTACCAGAACAAACCCGACCTGACCTTGTATACCTCTGGGTCCGATTTGCAGGTGCTCTTCCGATGAAATCCGGCCGTCAGACATATTTCAGCTGCTGCGCTGTTGAGATGCCACGCGAGCGATGGTCTGGAGACGTCGATTGCATATAAAGTCTGGGAACTGTCAGCCATTACTGTCCTTATAACGCGCCGAGGATCCGCAACTCACCCCTAACAAGAGCGCTTGAACGGTTTCAATCTTTGCGGATACGAACATTGACATGTTGGCCAGGGCCGTCTCCAGGTTGATTCGGCATGTCTGGATGTACGGCTCATACTCTTCCTTGGTGGCCTTGTCCTGGGCAAAAGAGTGTTGCTCGAGGAACATGTAATAGAGGCCGGCGTTGACGATGATGAAGGCTGCATCCGAGAAGTCTTCTGTGGGGAAGTAGATGACTCGACAGAGGCCCGAAAAGTCGGCAACTCCGACGAAGTAGCAGACGAACGTGAAGAGACATGGAGGGGCAGCTGGACGGACCATGAGCACCGAGCTACCGACGAGCGAGCGACAAGAGACTCACCTCTGATCTTTTTGAGGAGGTTGACGACTACCTCCATGGGAGGCATGCGAAGCTGAGACAGCCCACCGGGGGGGATGGGCTGCTGGAGGGGGAAGCGAGGCCCATGGCTAATGGACTGACGGTTCTGCAACTCGACAAGGTGTCTCAGGTTGGCCAGAGCGTCACGCATCTTGGGGTTCACATCGTGCAACGAGGTCCGCTCGACGGCGTGCTCGAGGAACTCGCTGGCAAAGGTGGTGTGGGCTGCAAGAGCGGCGTCGCCGCCAAAGGCCGACTCGCTGTCGGAGCTGTCGCCGGCGATGGTGGAGCCAGGGACGGCGGGGATGCCGGGGCCGGGCTGGGGAGTGTACGGATACAGGCGGTGGCTGCTGTCCGGGGTGGTGCTGGATCGGTTGGAGAGATCTCTGAGCAGGGTCTCGATGTTGGCTAGCCTGACCTCGATGTGATCGATCTTCTTTTCGCTGCGGGCGGCACGGTGTCAGCCCAACCCAACCCAGGATCCTGGTTGGATACCAGCAGACGAGGAGGGGTATAACCTGCGAGGAGGGAGGGGAGGGGAGGGGGGGGTACACGGACTATTGTGATGAGATGAGGACTCGCTGCCGGGGCTCCTTTGGTCTCTGGCCGACTCCAGTCGAGGTGCACGATCGCTTGGCGACGCGGCAGTTGGAGCAGGGGACTTCTTTGTCGCAGCGAATCTATACGGACGAGGGTTGGTTATCATGGTGGTCTCATGCAGTGCCGCGCTTATACGTGCTGTCGACGGTGCTACTACGGCGTCGTTTGATATACATGGCCAGACGATATCTAGGGTGCGTTTGCAGGTGGAGGATCTCACCTTGCGTAAGCGACACTGATCACACTATAAATCACAAGAAACATAGACACGTTAGCTACCGATGCTGCTGTAAGTGACGGCTTCTCGAGGGGGGGGCCTATCAGGCGACTCTCGTTCGTTGACCAACGACAACTGAGATGTCGGTAATGATGAGAAATGCAAGGCGAACCCGAGAGCGAGACGGGGACTGGGACTCACAGCTCTGCGCAAAGGGTCGTCGGATCCCGCGGACACATGCGGCGCGGGGCCGAGAGTCGACTGGTCCATTGGTGGTCCCCGGGATGATTAGAGGCGACCTTCTGCAGGAGGGATGAAAAAAGGAGGGGGGTAATAGCGGCGGTTTAGCTTTTTGGGTCGAAAGGGAGGCCGGAATGGCGAAAATGCAAACAAAGATGGGAGAATGTAGGTGAAGCGAGAAAGAGGACGGCAGCACGCGGAAGATTCGTTAGTGACGGGAAGTTTGAATGTTGAAGCGGCATGGATGATTTGGTTCGTTGCCGTTTGAAGTTTTCGGGCTCCGCGGACGCCCGTTGCCGTTTGGGTGGGGCCGGGGGACTTTTAAGGTGGGAAGGAGCCTGGGAGGAGGTTGACGACGGAGGGGGAAGGAACGGGAATGGAGCAAGTTGCCAAACCAGATGTTCCCGTCGGAGATTCCATTTTCTCCGTGTCAAAGTCACAAAGTGAAGACATTTATGCATCATCAACTCTGACGACTTCAACAACATGATACGAACAATACGATCCATGTCGTCGTCTTTACCTCTGAGATTAAGCCATCTAGCCAAGACCCAGGACTCGCTGGGCCCCACTGAGCCTCTCGAGCTGCCTCGCTAGGACTCTGCCATCAAACAGCCAATCCGAGGCTGAAGGCGAGATGAGCTGCACGCTG
Organism: Thelonectria blattea; assembly: GCA_024115155.1. NCBI lineage: Eukaryota > Fungi > Ascomycota > Sordariomycetes > Hypocreales > Nectriaceae > Thelonectria > Thelonectria blattea. The sequence goes on from JAMQMW010000040.1 coordinate 25,364, forward strand.
TAGCGGCTTCTCGCTGGAGGGATGCGGGACGGAACGCGCGCGTTGCTTGTCCTGCAGGTCTTTCGTTTTCTTTATTCGCATTCATCGTATTCGCCTCTTTCTCTTCCACCGGTCCTCTGTCTGCTAGGTAGGCGGTATTACCTACACAACCATGCATTGTTGAGGATGCCCTTCATTCCCTTCTTTCCTAGTCCTTCTTTTTTTAATTATAATACTTTGTCCTCGTCTTTTCTGGTCACTCTTTTGTCGTTTCTTTGCTTTCTTGATAATCCGTTGCCACCATGCCGCCGCAACCTGAGCAACCAAAACCGCCTCAACTCGAGACTCGTCCCCCAGGACTCATAATGAGCGACGCTAATTCCGAGTCGGGCTCGACTGCGATATCTGACAACATGGGTCGTGTTGAGTCCACAGAGAGCGAGAAGACGGAAGAAGAGAAAAAGGCCGGCTTCCAGGATTTCTGTGTGAGTTTGTTTGTTTCTGTCGCGATATCATCACCACCGTTTGGAGATGTCACAGCAACAACGCACGCCAACAGCTCAACCTCGCAACTGTCGACACGATGCTAATACTTACTTTCGACCGTCATAGAGAGTCTTCTCCTACAATGATACCAAAGGACTCGTCTTGAACGGCATCGCTTTTGTCTTCATGGTCGCTGCCGGCACGCTTTTGCCCCTCATGGACATCATCTTTGGCAAGTTCGTCAACGTCTTCAACGACTTCGTCAACGGGAAGCTTTCCCCCGCCGGATATCGCTCAGAAGTTGCCAAATACAGGTACTATATGTTTCAGTCTGCTATTGGTTGTGGCTATATCGCTGATCCGTGATCCCTGTCATGCAGCCTGTACTTTGTTTACCTATTCGTCGGCAAATTTGTCTTGACATACATATGGACGGTATATAACACCTTCTGAAACCCCGGTATCCCCGATTCTAACCCTCCTCCAGATGCTCATATCCATCACCGCCATCAGAACAACAAAGGCCCTGCGTATCGACTTTGTCCGCCAGACTCTCCGACAAGAGGTTTCCTTCTTTGACTCTCCCTCGTCTTCCATCTCCGGCCAGATCACAACCAACGGCAACCTCATCAACCATGGAATTTCGGAAAAGCTTGGTCTCCTCATTACCGGCACATCCACCTTTGTCACTGCCTTTATCGTTGCTCTGGCCGTGCAGTGGAAACTAGCTCTGATTGTTCTTTGCATCGTGCCTGTCAACATTGCCGTCACTCTAGTCTGCGTGGGCATCGATGAGAAATACGAATTGGCCATGTTGGACATTTACTCTCGCTCGGGCTCGTTGGCCGAGGAGGCTTTTGCAACTATCCGAACCGCACACGCGTTTTGGGCTTTCCCGAAGCTGTCCAAGAGGTTCACCTCGATTCTGGACGAAGCTGGCGAAATCGGTGCCAAGAAGTCGCTGGTATATGCAATTCTCTTTCCCGTAGAGTTTTTCTGCATCTTTTCTGGATACGGCTTGGCCTTTTGGCAGGGCATCAGACTGTATTCGAATGGAGACATCGACCAGCCTGGAACAGTGGTAACGTAAGTGCTTCCTTCGAGGCATTCTATGGCTTCCTGACTCTAACATGTATTCAGCGTCATCTTTGCAATGCTCGTTGCAGCTACTGCTCTCACCCAGATTGCGCCGCAGTTCATTGCCATTGCCAAAGCTGCGGCCGCGGCCGGGGAGTTGTTCAAGATGATCGACCGCGAGTCTAAGATCGATTCACTCTCCGAGGAGGGAGACAAGATTCCTGACTTTAGGGGAGATATCAAGCTACGGGGTGTTCGATTTTCGTACCCAACTCGGCCTGATGTGCCGATCTTGCATGGCCTTGATCTCGACATTCCTGCCGACCAGACGACTGCTCTCGTAGGTGCCAGCGGATCTGGAAAGAGCACCATCTTTGGCCTCTTGGAACGATGGTATGAGCCGAGCGAGGGATCAATCACGTTGGACGGTTATCCTGTTGAGAACTTGAACCTGCAATGGTTGCGAACCAACATCAGGATGGTCCAGCAGGTATGCACACCATTGAGCAAATCCAGAGAAGCATGCTAATAACGGTCAACAGGAGCCAACCCTATTCAGTGGCAGCATCTACCAAAACGTCGTCGATGGTCTGATAGGAACAGACTTGGCGACTCTGTCCGACGGCGAGAAGCGAAAATTGGTCGTTCAAGCATGCGAGTCGGCCTATGCTCACGACTTTATTGAACGGCTCCCTAACGTAAGTCCACGGCCTTTCTGGCCAAAGTGGGAGCTAATTGCAATAGGGATATGATACCTTCATTGGAGAACGCGGCGCATCTCTGTCTGGTGGCCAAAAGCAGCGCGTAGTCATTGCTCGGAGCATCATTTCAAACCCAAAGGTCCTCATGCTCGACGAAGCCACGAGCGCTCTCGATCCCAACGCCGAAAAGATTGTGCAAAAGGCTCTGAACAACGTCGCCAAGGGTCGCACCATGATCGTCATCGCTCACCGGTTGTCGACTATTCGGGACGCCGACAACATCATCGTTATGGCCAAGGGCGAGACGATAGAACAGGGCAACCACAAGGAACTCATCGACATGGGCGGTACATACTCGAGACTGGTTAGGCTCCAGCATCTTGGACACGACGGTGTCACGTCCGAGGCCGAAGAAGACGAGAAGGGTGGGTTGCCCGAGACTTTGGAGACTGTTGTGTCTCGTGCTTCTGCACACGCTGTCCATCAGGTTGCCGATGATGGCAAGGTCAACTACGGACTGCTCAAGTGTCTTTACCTCATTGTCAAGGAGCTGAAGCCCATGTGGATGAACGGGCTGTGGCTCATCTTGATATCGCTCGGCGGAGGTGCGTTTCTCACTTCATATTTTGGAACCAAACACTGACTTCGCTGCCAGGCCTCACATATCCCAGTCTCGCCATCTTGTTTGCTAGGACTATGGATGCGTTTGCCAAAGTCGATGTTGACAAGGGCAACTTCTACTCACTCATGTTCTTTGTTGTGGCTCTTGGCAATGTCGTATGCTATGCGATTGGAGGCTGGGTGGCCAACTTGGTCGGCCAGGCAAGTCTTGATATGAACGACAAGGGGAGACATAAGCTAACTTATGATTCCAGTATGTCATGAAAGCCTATCGCGCTGAAATCTTCGACCACACGCTCCGTCAAGACATGTCCTTCTTTGACGACCCGGACCATGGCACAGGTTCTCTTGTCGCTCGCCTATCCACGGAGCCGACGAGTATCCAAGAACTACTATCGATGAATGTCGCCTTGATCTTAATCAACGTTGTCACCGTCCTCTCCAGTTCCATCCTAGCCATTGCAGTTGGCTGGAAGCTCGGTCTCGCCCTCGTCTTTGGGGCTTTGCCCGTGCTTGTAATCGGCGGTTACATCAGGATTCGACTCGAGTTCAAGCTCGACGACGACACGGCGGCCCGCTTCGCACAGAGCAGCAACCTCGCTTCCGAGGCCGTCTTGGGCATTCGAACAGTGTCGTCGCTGGCGTTGGAGGGTGCTATCATCGAGAGATACAGCTCGGCACTCGAGGGCTTGGCCAAGGATGCTATGGGCAGTTTGGGCTGGAAGATGGCCTGCTATGCCCTCAGTCAGTCGGCATCTTTTCTCGCCATGGCCCTTGGTTTCTGGTGAGTTGGAAGTGGGATCGCACCGAGACAAACACTGACACGTTGACCAGGTACGGCGGGAAACTCGTTTCGACAGGGGAATACACCACGCAGCAATTCTACATCATCTTCATCGGCGTCATCTTCTCGGGCGAGTCGGCCGCCGTGCTGTTCCAGTACTCGACCAGCATCACCAAAGCCCGCACCGCTATCAACTACGTCTTCAATCTCAGAAGGCAGCTGGTGCTCCGCGAGAACGAGACGGGTCGCGGAGACGGCTCCAGCAGCTCTTCGGAAAAGACCGTCTTAGAGAAGGGACCGGAGCTGGTGTGCGATGCGGTTGGGTTCGCGTATCCTCGCAGACCGAGGCTGCAGGTGCTTCGAGATATCAACATCAACATCGGCTCCGGCAAGATGGTGGCCCTCGTCGGCGCATCTGGCTGCGGAAAGTCGACCATGGTTTCCTTAATCGAGCGCTTCTACGACCCGACAACTGGCATGCTTCGCTCAGACGGCGAGGACGTCAGGGACAAGGACCGACGTCTCTACCGACGCGACATTGCGCTCGTTCAGCAAGAACCGGTTCTGTACCAAGGCTCCATCCGGGACAACATCTCCCTGGGTCTCGAATCGTCCACCCCTTCCGACGACGACATCGCCGACGCCCTCAGGCAAGCCAACGTCTACGACTTTGTCGTCTCCCTCCCCGAAGGCCTCAACACTCCCTGCGGAAACCAGGGCCTGTCGCTCTCGGGCGGCCAGCGCCAGCGCATCGCCATTGCCCGAGCCCTCATCCGCAAGCCCAGGCTGCTGCTCCTCGACGAGGCCACGAGCGCGCTGGACACGGAGAGCGAAAAGGTGGTCAAGGAGGCGCTCGACCGAGCCGCCGAGGGGCGCACTACAGTGGCGGTCGCGCACCGGCTGAGCACGATTCGCGACGCCGATGTGATTGTCGTGTTTGGAGGGGGAAGGGTCGTGCAGATGGGCACGCACGAGGAGTTGGTGGCCAAGAGGGGGTTGTATTATGAAATGGTCTTGGGTCAGTCTTTGGATCGAGAGGCTTGATCTTTTTTGTTAGATGGTCGGGTGTAAGAGTAAAGGAACGGAACTACAAGGCCAAAAGGGAAAAGGGATAAACATGGTTACAGGCGTTGGGTTTCCATGACTGCTGTCGGTTCATGATGGAATGATATGCCACTCAGATCTTTATATGCCGCTCAACTCTCAATGACAGAATTTGCCGAGTTGTCTCAACATAATACACAACATTCAAGATGTACTATGATTCACATGTACAAAGCGATTGGACCCGAGGAAAACGTGCTGCTCGTACCTTGTCATCATATCCATTACTCCCTAGTTGGTCCGCTCATGCAAAATATGTCCATACTCGGAAGCTCTATGCCATCTATCTCATAACCCCGGCGGCCCGAAATGGTGCTTCACGCCATCTGCCGCCCTCTATTTTCCTATCAAGTCATTCCTTCTCGTCCAAGCCACGAGCACTCAAGCCAGAGCCTTGACATCGCCCTCCTTGACCTTGCCGGCACCGATGAGGCGCTGGGCCTCGGCGCTCCACACGGCCTTGATCTCGTCGGCGACGGTGAGGCCGTTGAGCTTGCCGGCGAGGGCGGCAATCTCATCGGGGTCGATCTTGCCCTGGATCGCCTCGACGGCGCCGAGGACGGCGTCGATCTGGGCAGGACTGGGCTCGCCGCCGGCAAAGTACTTGGCGTCCTTGACCGAGCCCTTGAGGACACGCTTGTTCTTCTTGACGGCGTTCTTGGCCGCCTCCTTGGCCTTCTTGCTGGCCTCGCGGTTAGCCTTGGCAGCAACCTCGGCTTCGGCGGCGGCCTTGGCGTCGGCCTCCTTCTTGGCCTTGGCCTCCTCGGCGGCGGCCTTCTCGGCAGCCTCCTTTTCGAGACGCTTCTTGTTCTTGGCGGCGTTGGCTTCCTGTCGGAATCGCTTGATGCGCTCGTCGCCGGCGGAGGCGTCATCGAGGAGCTTGCGGAGGCGGGCGTTGTCCTCGGCCTTCTTCTTCTTGCGCGAGTTGGTGTTCTTGCGCTCCATGTGTCGCTTCTGGTCGCGGTTCTCGTTGTCGTCGGGCACGTCCTCGTCGAGGTACTCAAAGGATCGCCAGCTGTCAAAGTTGTACCAGAAGTTGTAAAAGTCCTCGACCTGCTCCTTGGTGGAGTCGGCGTTGCCGAAGCTGGGGACGGGGTGGTTCTTGGAGAAGCGAGCCTCGGCCTTGAAGCACTTGCTCCAGAGCTTGTAGTAGTCGCCCTTCTGGGCCTGCTTCTTGGTAGGGGGGTCGACGTCGGCCTCCTCGTCGACGGAGTCGTACTGGCGGCGTCTGGTGGGGTCGAGGAGGACCTCGGTGGCCTTTTGGATGCACTTGAAGAACTGGTCGTCGTCGGCGCGGCCCTGGGCGGCCTTCTTATCGGGGTGGTGCTTGAGGACCTTCTTGCGGTGGGCCTTTTTGATCTGCTCCTCCGTGGCCTTCCATCGGTACCTGGAGAGTCCCATGATCTTGTAGTGGTCCTGGGTCTAGAGGAGAAGTGTCTGTTAGATGAAGGCTCAATATGGTGATAACGAAGCTCGGTAGCTTACCTTCCAGTCCTTGGCCTCACGCTGGAGCGTCATGAGGTCCTCGGGCTCGCTGACGTCGCTCTCGTCACCATCCTCGACCTTCTTGACGTTCTCCTGGGCCTGGATGCGATCATCCTCGGAGAAGGTGCGCTTGTGGCGGGCTCGGCGGGCGTGGGCGAGGAAGTGAGGGCCGACGGGCTCAATGCCGCGTTGGACAGAGGCGGAAAGCTGGCCGATGGCCTTGAAGTCCTTCTCTGCGCTCCAGCCGCTGGGGAGGGCGGGGAGCGGCAGCGTAACGGTAGCTACGGAAGCCATTGTGTTTGGAGATGTGGTGGTGGATTTGACGACGGTGGGATGTGAGAGTCGAGAAAAAAAAAAACTTTTGGTTGGATTTTGGTTGATTTCGCAGTTTTGCCCCGCCATCAATCGGGCGGTGCGGTCATGTTTGGTGGGGTGAGGGGCTGGGTTTTAGCGGCATTCGCACAGTGAAGTCGCCAGCCGTTACGTGCTTCAGCGCGTTGCTGTGCCCTCCGATATTTTGCCGGGTCGGGCATCCTCCGCATAAGTTACCCTGTGTTCGAGTTGGGCGAGCCATGTCGCTTGGTTTAAAATTCGTGAAAGTGAAAATTTCTTTATTATAAAATAAAGAGAAAATGAAGGAAATCCCGGGCAATGTAGCGATTCCCTATCTGTACTTCGCTATAGGCCAATGACGTCTCAGCACCAACGTGCCTTCCCTCAGTCCCGGTTCCATGCCAGCCAATGAACGGACGATTTGAAATAAGTCAGCCTACGAACAGAGGCAAAGTCGACGGCAACTTTTCTGCTCCGACCTGCCCAGCGTCCGTTGCCAAACATTGAAACACACTCCGCAACCTGATCCAATCCACGAAATTTCTCCTCGACACGCACACTCGCTTCAATTGTAATTCTCAACCCGTCGACATGTCTCTCGCCATCTCAGCGTACCGAAATCTCTGGCGCTCGGCTAGACTCGCCTTCCAAGGTATGTTCCGTCCGTCGGTAAACCCAGGCTTCCTGGACTATCGGTTGCGTCTCATACACCGTCCGCATCGTCCCCCCGACGGGATATCCGGAACACACCCTCGACCTTTCAATCACTCTGGACTATAGACCGCTAACTTGTCATCGCAGGCGATGCTCCCATCCTCGCCGCCGCCCAGACCCAGATCCGCAGCGAGTTTCGACAAAAAGCCTCTCTCGACGAAGCCAGCGCGCCCGCCGCCATTCAACATGCCCAAGAAGTCGCCCGTGTCCTTCGAGAAAACGTCGTTCAGGGGAAGAAAGTAGACAGCGGCCCAGAGACCTACAGTACGTTTGCCGAGCACAACCGAACCGGTTCTCCATCGATATCGAATACAATCACTAACACCAATTGCGACAGAGCTGCGAATACACGAACATACTGAGAGGGGAGACAACGAGTCTATCAAGACGGCCGGCTCGGGTACCGCTCAGGGCGGTTGTGGGTGCCGTTAAAGAGCCGTCACCTATGCTGTACAACTATGTAACATTAACCGTCATGATACCCGCGAACAATCTTCCAGAAACAAACATGTAACCAACCCTCTACTTCCAATGACTGAGTTCATTTGTCGTCCATCTGCTGTCTTATGCCTGTCGCCTTTTCGCCGAAAGAACCAACCACCTTTGAATCACTGGGCTGCCCTATTGCCCTACGCCCAAACGCCAGAAGCAAGCACCGCGCTTGATCGAACACACTGTATCATCTGCGCCAACAACCTAGTTTCCGGCAAGACTGGCGTAGCTCGGCACGTCGGCTGCCCCTGGAGGCGCGGCGATTGGCGCTGGTTGACCTTGCCGATTTCCAGCACCTGGAGGCCCTTCGATTGCCCGCTGGGACTGTCCCCTGGAAGGCCCCGCACGCTGCCTAGCATCGTGAAGCATCTGAACGCGTTCTTCCTTGTCCATGTTGCCGATGGCCTTGGGCACTCCCCACCGTACGCGCAGCGGGCATCCGGCAATCACAGCCCGGCCTTGACATGCAGCCGCCGCCTTCTCTGCCCCTTCTCTGGTCTCGTAGTTGACAAATGCGCAGTGCGACATGTGGGAACAAACCAAGCTCTTGATCTTTCCATGTGCCTTGAAGAAGTCGCGGATCTTATACTCGGGCAAATCGTCTTCCACTCCTGTCACAAAGAGCGACATGAGATTCTTGTCTTGGGGTGGAAGCCAGTCGCGAGGGCTCGGGGGGAGTTGGGCCGCGCTCGGGAATGCCTGCCGCGCCTTTGCGCCAGGCCTTGTACCCGCAGCGATAGCCGCCCTCGAATCACGCGTTCGAATCGGACCCGGTCCTCCCACTCCAGCTCCCACGGCAGCCTTACCGCCAGTGGCTCCCTCTGCAGTGTCCGAGTCGACAGGTTTTCCTTTGCGAAAATAGGGCTTGCTGGTGGCAAGCCGTCGTAGAAGTTCGCGCGCCTTCTCGTCGGTTTTCTGGTATTGCTCCGTGCCAACCTTGCCCTCCTCGATGAGCTTTTCGTTATTTTGAGCAAAGTATTCTCGGTTGATGTCGGATTGAGGTCCCGGGGCAACCATCTTGAGAGCGGCATCGCGAACGACGATGGGGAGGCCGAAGGAGAGATCGAGCATGCAGCATTGGCAGCAGTTCTTGAGTCGGGCGCACGTCAGGCAGATGTTCGTTCGCTTCTTGCGGCCTTGGGCGCGGTCGGGGTTCCAGCTGAAAACCGTGAATGGTCTCGTGCACTATGAAGAAAAGGACATGCCAGGTCAGCACGATGCGAATTCACAACGACGAGGCCAGGATTGGGCGAAAGCGGGGAGAGACTCACCAGTTTACATTCCGCGCCGTAGTCCTCCTTCAGCATCTTGACGTAGGGATTGTCGGGCAGACATGTTTCGCAAACGGACGGAAAGTCGGTCGACTCCCAACCAGAGCGGTTGAGGTCCTGCTTGATCTGAGGTGGCATGGCGGGTGAGTGGACTGATGCTGATGGAAAGCGACTCGGGTGGGATCGTGATGGGGCGCCGGGGAACTTTTAACTTGTGTCGCGGCGCGGGACTGGCGAAGAAAATCAGTCACCGCCCGCCACCAAGCGGCGCAAAGGGCATCTTACATAAGGCAGGAATGCATGAGGGAGTGGGGCATAAGCCACACTAGGCGCGGCTTGTTGGGCAAGAATGGCAACTCTTATCGATAACCGCCACAACAAGCAAAGACTTTGGCCGCCACAAGTGATTTGGGCAGGTGCCGCAGCCGCTTGCGGGGAAAGAGGGCAAGGAACAAGGCTTAACCAAGCGAATCCGCCCACTTCAGACCCTGCTTCCTCCGAGGAACATGTGCGTTGAACGAAAAGTTGAAGGGACATATCCCCCGCAGTTGCGGTTTCTTGTTCCGTTCTGTTATCTAAGCTTTGGTTCTTGGTGCGTCTTTCATCGAGTCGAGTTCGGACTTCGCCTGTAATCGACCTGGCGCAACGCGTCTCCACCAGAGAAGCAACATCAACTCGGACAGGCACCGCCGTACTCAACGGCCTCGGATTCTCTCTTCACGGCTGAGTCAATTGTCATTGGTTAATAGCATTCGTTGCTACCCATAGTATTGTAGTATCATCTCACTTTGCAACACGTCTCCTTGAAGTCCTTGCGCTTCAATGGAACGCGCGCCACGTCTCTGCCCGCACCTTGACTCCAAAAGTGGCATCATGATTGCGGTCCAAGTCCCGAGAGCGAGCCCAAGTACCGCATCATCTCACCTTGCGGCTTATGTCCTCCGGGTCAACTTGTCGGCAAGTGAGAATGGTATGATATCAGTATGGGATCATTTCGAGTCGTTTTTAGCAACAAGGCGATATAAATCCTGGTGCTACATCATCCACACACCCCGGGATCGGCGAAGAAGCGATCTGTGATGATGAGATGAAGATTGAATCCAAAGATGCAAAAACCATCTGTATCTGTAACCATCGACGCTGCTTCGCGACCATGGTTGGCCAAAAGAAGAGCGCGTTCGTTAGCCTCAGATCTCTTTCTCTCTTTCGTTCAACTCTTTCTTTTTCGTAAAGGGGACGCTTTCGTATTCGTATCATATCCGCCGCATTCTCCTCCGATTTGCTCCTAATTTGACAAGCAGCATGTGCAAGTGCGTTCACCGCCCCTGAACAGAAGCACCTATGAAACGTAGATGGTAGTACCTGCGTGATGGTGCGTAGCTTGCCGTTGAGCAAAGTACCTTTTCGCCTTGAGAGCACAGCTTGTGGGGAAGCCAACCCAGAAGCCGCACCCAAATTCCACCCACACACAAGCGACAAGAAATACCTCTAGCCCTAGTTGGAATAGCGCCCGAGCCCCCATCGGGTCTTTGATGAAATCCCCAATTGAGATTGGATGCGCGCCGTCGTCCAGTCAGGGGAGGCCCTGAAATTTGTTGGAAATGCGTCGCTCCGCTATCCAACATCCATTAAAACGGACGCCTCCTCCCTCTCCCAGCTATATTTACCAGCCATTGACTTTGATCTTGCTGCTCTGTTGCTCTTCTCTTCACTCCCAGACACCTTCCGGTTGCCTCTTGCCTTTTTCTCTTGATTTTCTCCTCTTTCCAGGGCTCCAGCGCCTCTCACATTCAACATGGTTGCCTCATCGACCGCCTCCAACCTCGAGCGCGAGGATCACAAGCGCGATGCCGAATTCAACAAGGCCATGCACGGCAGCTCGGCCCAGGCTCGTGGTGGAATTGCCGCCATGTTCAAGAAGGGCGGTTCTGCTAAGCAGGCTGCCGTGGACGAGTACTTCAAGCATTGGGACAACAAGCCTGCTGCCAACGAGACAGCCGAGGAGCGTGCGGTACGGAACACATTTTACCCCTCTGTCCCACCTGTTGGGTTTTGCTGGCCGTAACTAACAACGCTCAAGGCCCGAACTGCCGAGTATGCTACTCTGACGAGACAGTAAGTCCCCGATTCCCAACTCGCGATTGCAATTGAATTGCTCATTCACCCCAATTCCAATTGCCCGTGTTGTTGTTGCTTGGATCCGATGTGGGCAGACTTGCTGATCCAATCAAACCACAGCTACTACAACCTCGCTACCGACCTCTACGAGTATGGCTGGGGCCAGTCCTTCCACTTCTGCCGCTTTGCGTATGGCGAGCCCTTTTACCAGGCTATTGCCCGCCATGAGCACTACCTTGCTCACTCCATTGGTATCAAGGAGGGCATGAAGGTCCTCGATGTCGGCTGCGGTGTTGGTGGCCCCGCCCGAGAGATTGCCAAGTTCACTGGTGCTCATATTACCGGCCTGAATAACAACGACTACCAGATCGACCGAGCCACCCACTACGCACACAAGGAGGGACTTTCGAACCAGCTGGATTTCGTCAAGGGTGACTTCATGGTGAGTTCCACCCTGGCGGCTTGCGTTGGATCTCCTCTCTAACGCCTTGTTTAGCAAATGAAATTCCCCGACAACTCCTTCGATGCCGTTTATGCCATCGAGGCCACCGTCCATGCTCCCACCCTCAAGGGCATCTACAGCGAGATCTTCCGCGTTCTCAAGCCCGGTGGCGTTTTTGGCGTGTACGAGTGGCTCATGACCGACGAGTACGATAACGAAAACCTGCGACATCGCGAGATTCGCCTCGGAATCGAGCAGGGAGACGGCATCTCCAACATGTGCAAGGTTTCGGAGGCTCTGGACGCCATTCGGGATTCGGGCTTTGAAATGCTTCATCACGAGGATCTGGCGGACCGCCCCGACCCTTCACCTTGGTACTGGCCCCTGTCTGGCGAGCTGCGATACATTCAGTCCGTTGGTGACATCTTCACCATTGTGCGAATGACCACCTGGGGTCGAACTATTGCCCACGGACTGGCTGGTGTGCTCGAGACCCTGAAGCTCGCTCCCGCCGGTACCAAGAAGACGGCGGACAGCTTGGCCGTTGCTGCCGACTGCCTCGTTGCAGGTGGCCGGGACCACCTGTTCACCCCCATGTACTTGATGGTGGCTCGCAAGCCTTCGGCGTAAAAACGCCCCGGGCATTCAAATAGAAGATGAGGGGAAGTTCAGTCGAGGTGGGGGAAAGAAAACAATAACGAACGCCATGACGATGATGCATGGCACGAGCTCCCGACACAAAGCAGGGACCACAAGCACCAGGGGAGGGCGACCATGACGGAAATAATTGTAATCTACTGGGCAAGGTAGACTTCAGGACGCTAGCGCGGCGAGTGTCCTCATGACTTTAGATGTATATAGTTTGGAGGGTCGTCCCCCTGAATACAACAAGATACCTACAAACAGAAGCCACATGTCTGGCAGACGGCCTATGTTCTTGGTGGTTCTCCTGGCTTGAGTGAACGTGAGTAGAAGCTCTCCAATCCGCTTGCCCAGAGACGATGAGGGTTAGCCAGGGGCAAACTGAGAGTGTTGAGACAAGTGAGGGCTTTGTTAGTCGCACAGAAGTGCGCCTCCCCTTTCTGGCGTTGTAAGTGGTGTGGTGTTGTGAGATGAGTGGGGGTCTTTTGTTGGAGGATTCTTTCTCCGTTGATAAAGGGAGGCGTGTGCGATAACCTCGAGACTTTCTCGAACAGAGCCAATGCTCCTAGCAGACGTGAAGATGATGTCTCGCAACCAGTGCGCATGACCTCTGCTATCGATATGAGCTTTATCTGTTGCTTTCGTACCACTTCGGGAATCTGTCTTCGCAGGCCGAAGTCCGTCATTCCACCGTGTGTGTTGATGATGGTGGGGAACAATGTCCGGCCCCAACAGTCTGGATAGTGGCTCCGAAGTGTTGATGGCACCAAGAGTCCGTCTAATAATGTACGCGCTGTGAGGTAACTATAAAGACGCGTGTCCATTGTGTCCGTTGGACTTGATCCCCCTTCACAGAATTACCTTCACAGAAGATCGATAGCAGCACTGGCGAGCGTGGTGTAAAGGAAGAAGAAGAGCAGCTATCCGTCGTCGGCGAAAAGTACCGAAAAGTGAGGCGCTTCAGAGTTCGGACGTTTGACCAGGGGTTGCAACCAGTGCCAAATCCAGCAGGAACTGGGAAGCCGTTCGTTCTCACGGCGGGGAAGAGAGGCAGAACACTGCACCGAAAGCGCGAGCGCTAGCGGAGGTTTCCTCGGTGTCTCTTTCTCCCAGGTACCTGGCCGCCCACGCCAAATCTGGTGGCCCCCGCAAGTACCTCGCCAGCGGGATGATACGTACCGACGGTCCCCAAAAAAAAAGCTGTCCGAAGAGCATCTCCTACCTCAACTCGGTGAAATTCCCTCTCAACCTGTCGAGCGTCCCGATCGTCTGTTCATCACCATCCTCTCATTTTCCCTTCCTGCCGCTCTCGCCAGTCGCCGTCCCCCCGTTCGACTCTTGACGACCTCCGGGAAGAAGCTCCGCGCCTCCGTGAAATCCCGCCCTCGAGCTCCGTCCTCAACCCCTTGTCGACTCAATTGGCCCCGTCGCCTCATCCTCAACACCTCGCGAAACCCTCACCACACCACAACGCCATCACCATGTCCCGTCTCCTCCGTCCCGCAGCTCGCCTAGCTGCCTCGAGCAGAGCTGTCGCCGCCTCCAAGATTGCTACTCCCTCTTTCGCCCAGCGCGCCGCCCTCGCCCGCCCCATCTTCGCCGCCTCTCAATCCCGCTCATACGCCGACGGCGCCAGCGGTGTCAAGGACTATACCGTCCGAGACGCCCTCAACGAGGCCCTCGCAGAGGAACTCGAGGCCAACCCCAAGGTCTTTGTCCTCGGTGAGGAGGTTGCTCAGTACAATGGCGCCTACAAGGTCACCAAGGGTCTCCTGGACCGCTTCGGCGAGAAGCGTGTCATTGACACCCCCATCACCGAGAGCGGCTTCTGCGGTCTTGCCGTTGGCGCTGCCCTCAGCGGTCTTCACCCCGTCGTAAGTTCCTCGTCTGCGCCCGTGTCCCCTTTGCGCCTTTCCCGTCCAATGTCTGACCGAGCCTGCGCCTTCCCTTATAGTGCGAGTTCATGACGTTCAACTTCGCCATGCAAGCCATCGACCAGATCATCAACTCGGCCGCCAAGACTCTGTACATGTCCGGTGGTATCCAGCCCTGCAACATCACCTTCCGTGGCCCCAACGGCTTTGCGTCCGGTGTCGCCGCCCAGCACTCCCAGGATTACTCCGCCTGGTACGGCAGCATTCCCGGCCTCAAGGTCGTCTCCCCCTGGAGCGCCGAGGACGCCAAGGGTCTCCTCAAGGCTGCCATCCGCGACCCCAACCCCGTCGTCGTTCTCGAGAACGAGTTGATGTACGGCCAGTCCTTCCCCATGTCCGAGGCCGCCCAGAAGAGCGACTTCGTCATCCCCTTCGGCAAGGCCAAGATTGAGCGCTCCGGCAAGGACCTGACCCTCGTCTCCCTGTCGCGTTGCGTCGGCCAGTCTCTGGTCGCGGCCGAGAACCTCAAGAAGAAGTACGGCGTCGACGTCGAGGTCATCAACCTGCGATCCGTCAAGCCCCTCGACCTTGAGACCATCGTCCAGTCCATCAAGAAGACGCACCGCCTGCTCGTCGTCGAGTCTGGCTTCCCGGCCTACGGTGTCAGCTCCGAGATCCTCGCCCTGTCCATGGAGTACGCCTTTGACTACCTCGATGCCCCTGCCCAGCGCGTCACTGGTGCTGAGGTCCCCACTCCCTATGCTGCTGCTCTCGAGGAGATGGCCTTCCCCACGGAGAAGCTCATTGAGGACTTCGCCGCCAAGCTGCTCCGCGTGTAAGCGGGATACGTGCGAAGATGCCGACACGTAGTTGATGCGTCCGCTAGCTAGTTCGTTTTCAGGGTCATAGAGCCTGCGCGCTTCGGGTGATGGAGAGCATATGCGGCACACGCCCCGCGCTCTTGGGCTTCCCGAGACGGACTTCCGGGCGAAGCAGAGCTGGGCTTGGACCGGGCACATCCGACAAAGCTTTGTGATAGACGTACGAAAGGAGAAGGAATTGTAATTTTATTCCATGTTGCCATGTATACAGTCGGGGCCCGGCACCGGTCTTATTAATGATCTATCTCTCTATCTCGAGCTCCATTCCTAAGTGTGCTGTGGTGGGTGTCTCATCACACACTGAACATTTTGAAGTCCTCAAAACCTCATCTTGGTTTAATGGATGACTACTGTCATTTAACATCCAAACTGACCTGTTGGAAAAGACTTTGCGCCAATGTAGACACTAATGTAAATATTAGCAGTTAACACGCTTTGTTCGAGGCATCCTTTCCTCGATGTAGCTCTTCTTTCCTTCCTTTGTTCTCTTTTTGCCTGGCGATTTAGGGTAACCAACCCATCGGCTGCAAAATTATGCGGGTGTCCGCTGTCAGCCTGTTCCCGCACGTCACAGTGTGGGGCTCTTCTCAGCCTGTCAACACTCACCATCGCCTTGCAACTCAACTGCCGAGTCGAGACTGTCTCGAAGACACTCTCACACATTGGCAGACATGCCTGGAATAGACGATCTTCTCCTGGGAGAGTCTCGTGATGGTGACCCGTCCGAGACCGCTCAGCGCCAACCCCGCTTACAAGATGCTGCCGAACTCGAGAAGCACCTAGAAGAGTCATTGCTCTCGCCTTCGCCCGAGTTCTCGCCAGAATGGCTCAACAGATTCCAACAACGCTGGGACGTCGAGGCAGACTACACGTCACTCTACAAGCTGGCACCCCCTCATACTCGCACCTTGACGAGGTTCCAGCGCCATGGCCTGGAAGGCCGGGTCACTGGGTATAAGAATGTCACTGTCCCGGCGAACAGTGCAACGGCAAAGAACTCGACTAGTCTACTCCGAAAGCCTGCCAACCGCGCGGACTTCGTGAGAGGAGCTGCTGGCTTCTTCCCGTTTGCTCCCGGTGGTCTCGATGGCATCGAAGCTACGGCCGCCTTTGAGGATTCAATCCATGTAGGCGGGGCTGTGGCTGCGACGAACGGGACGGGGAACAAGCTGGAGCGAGTGATTCAGCTGGGGAGCGAGGAAGGACTCCTCGAGGTTGCGCCTGGAATGAGCAGAGGGATCGACTTTACCAAGAAGAAGCAAGACCTTGACCAGGAAGACGCCGACGCCATCAAAAAAGCCCTCGAAGAAGAGCCGGAGGCGGCCAAGGGTGATGATGCTGCCGCTGTCGCTGCCGAAGAGGGCTCTGGTGAAACTACACCAGAAGAGACCGAAACCGACCAAGCTGAAGATGACCAAGACGATATCGACGACATTCTGCCCATCGAGTTTCCCGCCCTGGAACCCCACGGAGTTCTCGCCGCTTCAAGTGCTAGGAAGGCTGGCCGCGAATGGGCTCATATGGTTGACATCAACCACGAGATGACCAACTTCAAAGAGCTTGTGCCCGACATGGCTCGAGAGTGGCCATTCGAACTCGACACGTTCCAGAAGGAGGCCGTCTATCATCTCGAGAACGGCGATTCCGTCTTCGTGGCCGCTCACACCTCGGCCGGAAAGACGGTGGTGGCAGAGTACGCGATTGCTCTCGCGGCCAAGCACATGACCAAGGCCATCTATACGTCTCCGATCAAGGCTCTGAGCAACCAAAAGTTCCGCGATTTCCGCCAAACGTTTGATGAAGTGGGCATCCTGACTGGCGATGTGCAGATCAACCCCGAGGCTAGTTGCCTCATTATGACGACGGAGATTCTACGTAGCATGCTGTACCGTGGAGCTGACATTATCCGCGATGTCGAGTTTGTCATCTTCGACGAAGTCCACTATGTCAACGACTTTGAACGAGGCGTCGTCTGGGAAGAGGTCATCATCATGCTGCCGGAGCATGTCTCTCTCATTCTCCTATCTGCTACGGTTCCCAACACTCACGAGTTCGCTTCCTGGGTTGGCAGGACCAAGCAAAAGGATATTTACGTCATTTCGACGCCAAAGAGACCGGTGCCCCTGGAACACTATCTCTGGGCCGGCAAGAACATACACAAGATTGTAGACTCGGAAAAGAAGTTCATCGAGAAGGGCTGGAAGGATGCACACCAGACCATGCAGGGCAAAGACAAGTCAAAGGCAGCCGAGACAACGGTTGCTACCCGCGGAGGCAATCTTCGAGGTGGCCAGCGCGGCGGTAACCAACGAGGAGGAAACCAAAGAGGCGGCCAGCGAGGAGGAGGTCAGCGCGGAGGAGGTCAGCAAAGAGGTCGTGGAGGGCCTCCTCGAGCGAGCCACGCCCCTGGACACATGGGACGCGGAGGTGGCCGAGCCGGAGGCTTCACGTCGGTGGCCCAAGACAAGAACCTTTGGGTTCACCTCGTCCAGTTCCTTCGAAAGCAGACTCTCCTCCCTGCTTGCATCTTCGTCTTCTCCAAGAAGCGATGCGAGGAGAACGCCGACGCCCTCAGCAACCAGGATTTCTGCACTGCCAACGAAAAGAGCCACATCCACATGATTATCGAGAAGTCGGTTGCGCGGTTGAAGCCCGAAGACAGGGTGCTTCCCCAGATCATCAGACTCCGAGAACTCCTGGGCCGAGGCATCGCCGTGCATCACGGCGGTCTATTGCCCATTGTGAAGGAGTTGGTGGAAATCCTCTTCGCCCAGACTCTGGTCAAGGTCCTCTTTGCGACGGAAACCTTTGCCATGGGTCTCAACCTTCCCACACGAACCGTTGTCTTCTCTGGATACAGGAAGCACGACGGGCATTCGTTCCGAAACCTCTTGCCGGGCGAGTACACGCAGATGGCTGGTCGAGCCGGACGACGTGGCCTGGACACGGTAGGATCCGTCATCATTGTCCCTCCTGGAAGCTCCGACGATGCGCCACCAGTCGCAGATCTCCGGAACATGATATTGGGAGAGCCCTCGAAGCTTCGGTCACAGTTCAGACTGACGTACAACATGATCCTCAACCTCCTCCGCGTCGAAGCCTTGAAGATTGAGGAGATGATCAAGCGCAGTTTCTCAGAGCACGCAACTCAGCAGCTCCTGCCCGAGCACGAGAAGGACGTCAAGTTGGCCCAGGCAGATCTGGCAAAGATCAAGCGGGATTCGTGCGAGATCTGCGACGTTTCCATGGATGAAGCCCACCAGGCTTCCGAAGACTACAAGCGACTCACCACTGAGTTGTACAAGGGGCTCCTTGCGATCCCAATCGGACGAAGGCTGTTCTCCCAGCACCGTCTCATCGTCTTCAACTGGGACGGCATTCGTACCGTTGGTGTCCTCTTGTCAGACGGCATCAGCCCCAAGGGCACTTCGGAGGATCCAACTCTGCATGTTTGCGCCGTGAAGTCGCTTAGAGAACGACGCGATGCGACAGACCAACTGCCCTTCATCCCAACCTTCCGGAAGCATTTCCACTCTCTTCCGAAGGGCAAGAGGCGGATACAAAACAAGACACTGCACGTCCCCCTGAGCGACGTGGAGATTGTGACGAGATGGGTCATGAAGAACATTGTGCCCGAGATTTACAAGGGGGGCGAGGGTCATCAACAAGCGAAGGACAAGCTTCAGGAGATCTGTAATTCGTGGGATGACAGGTTTGACGAGGTGGACTTGGGCCGGATCAAGCAGATGCAGCTGCAGGAGATCATCGAGAAGCGCACTGATCTGGTAAAGCTGATATCTCACTCGCCTGCCCTGAAGTGCAAAGACTTTTTGAAACACGTAAGTTACTGGTCTCATCATCTACCGAGCTTGTCCATTTCTAACCGATCCTGCAGTTCGCAATGTGTCATGACGAGTGGCTCATCAAAGAGCATATTTCTCAGTTGAAGCAGACTTTGTCTGATCAGAACCTCCAGCTCCTACCAGACTACGAGCAGAGAGTCCAGGTTCTCAAAGAACTTGGCTTCATCGACGAAGCAACGCGGATCCAGCTCAAGGGCAAGGTTGCATGCGAGATTCACTCGGGAGACGAGTTGGTCCTTACCGAACTCATTCTCGACAATGTCCTTGCCGACTACGAACCTGCGGAAATTGCTGCCCTGCTGTCGGCCTTTGTCTTCCAAGAAAAGACTGGCACAGAGCCGACTTTGACTGGCAACTTGGAGCGTGGGCGTGATACTATTGTGGCCATTTCGGAGAAGATCAACGAAGTTCAGACGAGACTTCAGGTTATCCAATCCGCCGACGACTCCAACGACTTTGTCTCGCGGCCGCGTTTCGGGCTCATGGAGGTGGTGTACGAGTGGGCAAGAGGCATGAGCTTCAAGAACATTACCGACTTGACCGACGTCTTGGAGGGAACCATTGTGAGGACGATTACGAGGCTAGACGAGACGTGTCGCGAGGTCAAGAACGCGGCCAGAATTGTTGGGGATCCAGAGCTGTACCAGAAGATGCAGCAGGCGCAGGAGATGATCAAGCGGGATATTACGGCCGTGGCGAGTCTTTACATGTAGATGGGCGAAACTACGCTCTGTTGTCTGGGTTTATTATACATGATGTACAAGAGACTGGGTGATTGGGGGGGCATTTCCTCGGGCCGAGATGTAGTTTATTCACGAGTTGTTACACTCAACGTCTTTATGATGCTCACTTCTCCAGCTGTTGCAAAACCCTTTCTTGACGCATAATAATGGCTGTATTTATTCATTCTCAAACAATAATAGACTCTGCCGACCGTAGCCCCCTGTAACGCCGAGTCCCAATCCAGAATATATAGTTGTATCGTATCATCAATCCCGTACCATCAGATAAAACGCATCGCTCCTGTCTAGTCGACTTAAGCACGCAGGGCCCGGAGCCTCTGCTGCAGCTTGTCCTCCTGCTCGGCCGTGGGCTCCGTCGTCTGGGGATCGACGGTGGAGGGCTGGGCTTGGCTGAGCTGCTGGTCGAGCTCGAGGCCGGCGTCGTCGGCCAGCTTGGCGAGGAGTTCGTGGACGGCGTCCTCGCCGACGCGGACGGATGTGGATTGCGTGATTGCATCTTGGTAGATGCCGTTGGACATGGCGTATTCTTCGTTTTGCTGCTTGAACTGCTCGAGGGTGACGAGGGTCTGCGCATTTTGTCAGTTGAAGTCCTCACAAATACGGGCGCCGCGCGGTCTTACCTTTTCAGGGTTGGTGTTCTTCTGGGCGACGTTCATGATGCGCGAGGACGAAGCCATCATGTGCGTCATGCGATTCATGGCGTTGTTGGCCTGGATCTGCGCGGCCGACAGCTCCGCCATGTCGGCCATCTGGTCCATCTGCTGGGCGAGTGCCTGCTTGGACAGGAGCATGTTGGCCTTTTGGTACGCGCGCTGCGTGTCGCCCTTCTTGAGGAGGTCCTGGATCTGCTTCTTGATGAGGGGCTCTTCCTTGGCGGCCTTCTTGGCCTCGCGGCGGGCCTTTTTGGCTTCGATGCGGGCCTGCAGCTCGATTTGCATGTCGCGGGCTTGTTGGCGGCTCGTCATGGTGGGCGGGTTTTTTGGGGGGTAAGGGGTTTCGAGAGAAGGATTTGTCGTTGTCGTTGACGTCGTCGTTGTTTGTAGGTTTTGGCAAAGAGAGTCCAGTGAGACGGATCGAGGTGGTCGGGCGGACACGCCGCAAGCAGGCAGTGAGGGACAATGAATGCGGGGCGACACGGGAAGTGACGCACATGTGGCGCAGACAAGGCTGGCTCTTTGAGCCTGGTGAGCAATGTCCATGCACCGCCACAATGAAGCCTTGTGTGGCTGCGAGCCGACAGAGCTGTAGGATAGGTTGTTCTGTCGCCAAAACCCGTGGAAGGATATCAATTGACGGAAGGAATCACTTTTGGGCTATGGATTTAGCTAGATTTCATACGGAATCTCTCATTAAATGTGAACACTTAGGTATGGATCGTAGCCTGAGTTGAGTGTGCCCAATGGTTCCAGTCAGCCAGGTACTTTGGTAGACGTGCCCTTTGTCCTAGGCATAGAAAGGAACTGCTTAGTGTTTTAAACATCACAATAAAGACAATCGTGCGGATAGAATAGACGATTAAACCAAAGGGAGAAGAGCTTATGTCATCACCGTTAAGTGGCATATGTTCGGTGAAGTCTCAAAACTGACCGCTCTTCCAACCACGCATGTTTGCACCTCTGGTGGATAACGGGCACCTCTCCCGATACCTCCCAGTTGCTCCAGTGCAAGAAAGGACGCCAAGTCCTGTATCTGCGAAGAAATGAGATGCAGACGCGGTCACATTCGTACACCGGGACTGAAATGATGGATAAATTACGGACTACGGTGATAATCATTCAGGTGCAAATGTCTCCTTGTCTTACCGTTTTGATCCAGACCAGACGAGATGAGATGAGCCGATGAGTTGAAGTTCCCAGAAGTGAGAGTCAGGGGTAAAGTAGAGAACCCACCCGAGATCCTTGCTCTTTGGAAGATTCTCAAGGAGCCGTTGGGCGAATAGCTCCGGAAAATTCGGGACGTATCCGTACAGAAACTATCGGATGAACCATTGTGCTGGGAGCAGACGATAGGGGTCATCATTTCGTAGGTGTCGTTTCCGTAGGCATCATTCAATAGAGCCGGAGTTCCGTTTGCCAGCCACGACAACGGATGATGCTTCATGAGATCAATTCTTCCCAGAGGCGGGATTGTCCATGACACGGAGGAATTGAATGTTGGACATGGCTTCCCTTGCCCCTGGCCGGCCGTGCGTGCATTCCTGTCCCTGACAGCCGGTCAATCTCAACCGGCCCCCTCGGGTAGATTGTTCAGATTTCCCGCCGCCGTTGACGGCGAATCATGATGGCGTGGACCCAAGACGAAGCACGAAGGACGAGGCCCGAGTCCTCGTTCCCGGATGGGAAAGGACTCAAGGGAGCCTCGTTAGCGTGCCATTCCGACGACGGGGATGCGATCCGAGACGCACAAGGTTGAACTTCAGGAGTTGGAAACAGGTGAGGGAGACTTCCTATTCGTTTGACTCGATTGCGTGGCTGGCTGACTGGATGAACTGGACAAAGTGCCAATGGGTGAGAAAGTTGCGGTGGCTGACGAGAGTCTCTTGGGTGCGTTTTTTCTTCTCACGCATCGAGATAAGAAGTTACGGTGAGGGAGGGGAAGGTTCGGCTTGATGTCTTGGAATGTGATGTGGACATCCGTTGAAGGAGTGATTGGCATTGAAAATTTCTCTCCTCTCTTGAGAAAACATTCTCCAGCAAGAGGAACGTGCGGAATTTGGAGGTTGAAGGGAACTTGCCGTCTTTACGAAGCAACAAAAAGTGGCTGAGAAAATACTTCAGCCCACAGTCGGGTACCTGACGTATCCATTCAGTTTTGGTGATGCGGCGTCTGAGACGGCTGGGCTGGTACGAAGTAATGATGATGAAACGACAAGTACAGAAAAAGTAAAAAAGTAAAACTTGTGATGAGTGCGTGCGCCATTCCTCACCAAACTCCAATAGCTTCACAACGAAAAAGAAATAAATCATCATGATCGTCAGCCATCACCAAAGTCTTCGTAATTCGCAGATTGCCCTTCGCCCTGCTTACGGCACGACACATTGTCCCCCACCATTCTTACGAAGAATTCGTACTTTGTCCTGCAGGAAGGTTACAGCTCCTCTGCAAGCCCTCTGCACGCCTTGTGCCAAGTTCTCTCAGCTCGCCGCCTCCGCCTCCGCCTCCTTTTGAAGGCGTCCCCACCATCACTCCAAAAATAATCCCAGAGAGGTAAGATGGGCAATGACAAAGAAATGGGGAAGGCCTGGAAGGGCTCATCCTAAAAAAAAAAGGGGTCGTCAAACGGCTGCCGCCCAGAAACACGAAGCAGATTCGTGTCAGGTCGCCGCTGATGTGTCGGACAGAGCGGCTGAGACACGAGGAATTACGGGCCACGGGGGGTCTCTCTGCACTGTTATCGGTCGCTAAATATTCGTAGTTGTCCAACAATTGTTACGAGCCTGGTGCTGAACGAGTGTGTCGTGTGTGTTGCACGTGTAATCGGCCCCGATTGACACGTAGGAAGCACCGACAGCTTGGCGAGACGGCCACTCGTTCACAGACCGATCAGGTACATACTTCGTACGAATAGGCGATCAGTGAAACCCCTCCGCTTCGGCGCGTCTTCACATTCCATCCAGTCTTTGACCGCCTTTGGGCGCTGCAAACATTCCAGCTCAATAAAGCCTGGTGCTTGCACAAACAGTCCACCGCCTCGACACCTCCCTGCACAACCCGCTCGGCTCCGTCTGTTTCTCCTATGCAAATTAATTACGGTGATGAACTGAGGATGACTCCCTGCATATTGTGGATTCTCGGTGCTTGCCTGGGCTTTGTGTGGGTGGGGTGGTGATTGGAGGCGAAGTCGGCTCCCTCTTCTCTGGTGGTTACTTGCCTTGCGTATTCAGGTGCGCTGGCCATCCACCATCCACCATCCACCAAGAGGCCCCGCGTCGTCCTCGTCAGCCATCTCCAGGCTCCGGCCGAGGGCTGTTGTTGCGCTAAGGGCTTTCCTCCAGTCGGTACCTGCCCTTCCGGGTCCTCAATACAGGTGTCGTGCGTAAAGAGGTACCTCCCGCTTCAGGACCAGCAGGGCACTTGGAGCAAGCACTGTGCGATGAGCGGCACCTCTGGGGCTGCCGGCACTTTCAGGTTGCTGCAGTCGGGGAGGTACCGTTCCTCCTCCGTCCGGAGGCTCCTGCCGTTCTTTCTTTGGCCTTCCATCACTCCATAACCGTGCTTTCAGGTTCCAACCTCCCGCCGAAGACGAGACGCACCTCGTCATTGTGCAGGCATCCACGAACCGTGGACCGACCAGAAATCAACGTTACGGCTGGACACGCGACGTCAAAGAAATACGCCGGCACGCTTCGTTGGCACGAGTTTGTATTCGTACCTATGAATAGGCAACTGCTTTTCATTGACGCCGACTATCGTGTGGTCTACGGATACGTTCGGTGATTATGGACAAAGTACCTGCACAGTCAGACGTGTAATATTGAGCCACACAAAACATGCCAACCCGGAAGATGCAGATCCGCCATTCCCGTCGAGATTGGCAAAAGAGTCTGACATTGAGTTGTGTGTGGTGACTGATCATCCTCCTTCCCGTGCCGTCCGGGTGAGGTGCTGTGACAGTTTCATTGTCGCAAGGGAAAACTTCTGAGGGCGGCCCATCTCGCCTCGACCAAATTAACGAGATGGCACCCACCAATCAAGAAACAATGTCTCGCCACTCTCCCTCTCTCGAGCCAGAGTCTCTTGGGATGTTGCCAGGTCCCGAGGACCCCAGATCGATCAAAGGAGCCAGGAGGTCCGTGGGGACGGATTCCAAAGCGCTTCTGGATCAACTTGCGCCCCGTCTGGTTATGCTGCAACCTGAAGGTAGGTACCGCTGCGCCCAGCTGGTTTGGAGGCGAGTTTCGTCGGAACCCTTTTGGCTTTATCGCATGTTCTTGGGTCATCTACTGGTACCTGCCGAGGTGGTATGTATTCATACTCGTCGTCGTCGATATTGATATACTATCGAAAAATCTTCGTGCAGTCTATCAAGGTCACCACTTGGGAGGGCTCGTGAATCCATTTGCTTTCAATAGAACTTATCGTCTCGTCTTCCGTTCAGCGTCCAGGTCCAGAAACGCAGCACGCACGCCATCGGCAGCTCAGCCTCCGCGAAGGCAGCGCCCTGAAGCTCTAGCATCTTCCGTGGGTCGATGTCCCTCCCTTCCTCTCCCTGAGAGGACATTGTACCCCACCCAACCACCGTCCCCACAAATCTTGGTTTCCTACCCACGGGCCACTCAGCCATCCCTGGATGGCTCGACTGTCACCAAAAATTGCCCCAGAATGGCAAGTAACGTCCCTGCTCAGGGGGTGAGGGGCCGCCTCCCTTTTTGTTCCCCCTGGCTTTTGGCCTGAGGCACACCTCTGGCGAACTCAAACGTGTCCTCTAGATAAAGAGGGCCTGGCGCCGCAACTTGAAGCGACCTGTTCTGAGTCCAAAGCACTGCAAAGACGAATCAACAACCAAAAGAACACATTGCCATCCGGCTCGTCCTCCTTGCCTGACTCATCAATCCTAGTCAAGTTTGACTCAACACCTGACGATTGGCGGTGGACCCGTCGCTGCCTGTTCCCGGCGTGTGGTAGCTCTTTCATGTTATATCTGCCACTACAACCGACGCCCACCGTGGTGTAGCTAATCGTCCACACAAACAACATCACCACACAACGATATGTCTTCACAAACAGTCAACATGGCGCTTCCACAATCGTCGCCAGTCATCAAGTTTGAGAACTCGCCGGCCGAGTCATTCCTGTCCATCCCCGGCGACAACTACTCGTCCCTTTTCGACGCAGCCACCACCCCCACCTCAAGTACACTAAATCCTATGGAGGTGATGACGCCCAAGTCCTTCATTGAAGAACAGTCCCCAGCAGCCAACCCTGTGGACAAGGCCCATACCGCTCTCGGTACCCCGCCTGATTCTCCCGCGCCCGTGACGGAGAAGAAGGCGTCCAAGAAGCGCAAGTCGTGGGGACAAGTCCTTCCAGAGCCCAAGACCAATCTCCCACCAAGGTACGCCATGACTGGACAATGTCTTTACTCAGCTTGTTCTCTAACATGAAGAAAGAAAACGAGCCAAGACCGAGGACGAGAAGGAACAGCGCCGAGTAGAGCGTGTCCTCCGCAACCGTCGCGCCGCCCAGTCTTCTCGCGAACGCAAGAGGTTGGAGGTTGAGGCTCTCGAGAAGCGCAACAAGCAACTTGAAGTTCTGCTTGCCGACGCCCAGAAGCACATCACGCTCCTTGTGAACGAGGTTCAGCGATCCCGAAGCGCGTCTGGCATTGTTACCCGACCCTCCACAATGACGTCATTGGACTCTCTCCATGACAACTCCCTCACCCTTTCTCAAGAACTATTCGAGTCTAAGGATGGTCACTCGCCCGACGACGAGGCGACCAACTCCCTGTTTGACGACCTCCTCGAATCCAACGCCACCGTCGACCCTGCCTCGCTCTCTCCCGAGCTTGGCCCGGTGGCCGACTCCAATGAAGCCCACACGCAATCACCAACAGCCTCAAAGGTTTCCGAGCCGACTGCGTCTCCCTCTCCCGACGTGACACAATGTCCTGCTGAGACGTTGTACGACCTGCAGTGTCACCCGTCGGTGGAGATGCCGCAGTCGGTTCCAGCCTTGGCCTTGCTCCTGCAACTTCGGATGGTTTTGCTTTCAGCCTCGACGATCCTGTCGACATGTCAGCAACCTATGACTCAGATCGCCTTTTCATCGGCGACGGGCTTCTCGCTTCTCCCAACTCCACAGATCTTAACAACGATAATCTGGCTAGTAACCCTGACTTCTTCGGTTCCGCCCAGCCGGACTTTGACCTCTCAGACTTCATCGACGTTGGTTCGGATGGTTCAGACTTTGTGGCAGCGAACGGCGCCGGCGCGGACCACGGACTCTCCCTCTTGTTCCCCGACCTTGAGACTCGAATCTCTTAGGAAAATCCTATCCAGCAGCCCCAGCTTGGCGCGTCCCCTTTCGGATGCGACGCTGACGGCATTGCGGTTGGTGTCCAAGAGTGGCGATTATCAGGCAGGGACCTCGCGGTTTGAGTTTGACGGTACGCGCGACGACAATCGCGAGCTAACAAAATGTCTAAGCAGCATCGATCTACCGTCGAAGGATGTCCTGGTGGCGCTTTTCTTGGCTTTGAAGTTGGAGGAGTGGAGGATACGGTTCAGAAGTGGTTCAACTTTGGGCGACGCGGCATGTTCACGTCCACCAAAGCGAAGTTCAGTATCAAGTATAACGGAAGGGAAGAGGAGCAGGTTGGATGCTGGCAGTTGCGAAAGGAAGCGCTGTCGGTTGTCATGAAACGAAATGTAAATGGTAATGGTGGGATACAACTGGCGTTCAGGCTCGGATTCAAATATCCCTTGGAGGGACGGACTCCAGGGATGGAAAGCCTCAAGGCAAGGCTTGATTTGCTTTATATTACCATAAACACAATACCACCAGCGGTCACATGGTACCTTCTTTTAACACTTGACAATCCTTTGTTCTGAATGTGACTTTCTTGAAACTGCGTACCTGGGTTAGCCAGAGCAATCCTGGCGTCGACATCAAACATGGCTAGCTTGTCCAACACTTACTTGGACATCAAGTCATCTGTTACTGCTAACTCAAGGCAACTACCACAGCCCGTCCATCTCTTGCATAGCAGCCTCCTCATCAGCAAAGTCATCGGATGCGCCCCCTGCCGGCTTCGAGTAAGTGGGTGTTTGATCGTTGATTTCGGCTTCCGCGATAAGAGCATCCAAGTCGTCTATATCTGGGCCGTGGTCTATTGGTCTTGCAACCTTTGGCTGATCTTGTCCTTCTGCCTCGGCCATGAGGGCTTCCAGGTCATCCGCATCGGGCTCGTCGTCATTTCGGATCGGGACGACGGGACGAGCTCTTGGTGTCGCGTCGTAGAGGTCTTCATCGCCGGGGATGTCGCGGCGTTCTGGGGTCCTTGGTCGCTGAACTTCGGAGGCTCTGGGCACCGTCGTGTCTAAGCTCGCTGGGTTGGTGTTCTCTCCGAATATGTCATCGTCGTCTGGTTGTTCATCGTCTGCCGGATCCTTTGGTCTCCCCTCTTGTATTAGGTCGTTTCGTGCAGCCATGACTTGTTTCTTGTGGCCCGCCTTTTCTACCATGGCGTGGGCGTCGAGGAATTTCGCTTTCGGGAAGAGGTCGTCGAGCCATAGTTGGTAAAAGGAGAGCAGTCGCGAGGCATCTGAGAACTGGTCAAGTTGGTCAGGCATGTCTAACGGGCGGGAATAGAATCATCACGTACTTCGTGACCTTTCCCCTTGATCTTCAATGTGTGGGCTCTCGCCCTTAGTTTTGGTAAACCCTTTGGTCCAAGAAGCCTAAGTGACACGACGTTAGTACGATCTCGAAGCTCTGGTATAGTCCGCCTACCTCTCCTCGTCAAGCTTGATATTAGGAACCCGAACTCGCTTCTGTACTGCAACTTCCTCGTCAATTCCAAGGCCAGACTCGGGTTCCTTGCGCTTCTTGCTTGATGCATCGGGTGGTGGAGAGGCGAAAGGATCATCGAAGGGGTCGTCAACGTCGTAGTTATCTAAGTCGTCATGTCTGCTGGTAGACTTTGGATCTGATGTGAGGGTGGAAGGCATTTTCGAATTCGGGATTCGTTTTTTCCTGGTAATGCGGATTGATTGAAGTTACGTTGACAGCTTCACATGACGCCAGTTTCTGGACGCGTCCCTGGGCTTGAGAACGCGTCCAAGAGCTTAATTGACATGTGGCGGCCCACTCACAATCCCCACCACAAGTGAGGCTTCCACGTGACCAATCATGACCGAGTTCGATGGGCTGACCATTCACGTGATCCTTCCTGAGGCACTAATCGGCTGGCCCCAGCTTCGTTATGCCGAATCGTCGACTTCGAAGATCGTGATCCAATTGAGAGATTGTCATTGACGAAGTACCGCATCATGGCCGAGAGCGCGACCAAGCAGCCTACCACGACCTTTGTCGGGACGACCAAGATCGTCCAGACCGACTATCCGGTATGTTTTCTCCCAATTGGGTCTGCAATGGCTGTGATTAACCTCGGGGATATAGCTCATCGACAATGATCCGTATGTTGTTCCGCTCGCCCTTTACGCCCCTCCCATCGACCCAAACCGCTTCTCCCGCTCTTCCTCGCAGACCGACGTATTGTGACCGACAGTTGACACACGGCTAATGTTTTGGCAGTCACTTCAAGCGGGTTGTTGGCTACGCTCGAACCTCGGATTATGTTCACGGCCTAGTCGCGGCTGCCTTCGCCCCCGTCGCCCTCCTCACGCTCGAGAAGTTCGCACCCTCGCATGTCGGAAAGGGCGGTTTCCCCAAAGCTCTGCGATTGGCCGGCGGCATCGGCATCGTCGGCGGTTTCCTCTACTTCTACCAGCGATCGGCCCGTACGTCTCGATATAAAATACGAAGCTCGCACCGCAATGCTAACCCATATACTCCAGTCCGCTTTTATGGTGCCACCGAGAACAGCAGAGAGATTGAGATGGACATGCGGGAGATGGTCGACAAGGTCAAGAACGGAGAGCCTCTGTACGGCGTCAGCCGGTTGAGCCCCCATCTTCAAGGTGTCGCTGCTCGTCAGAGCCGATACTCTGCTCTTTTCCTGAGCACGATTCCTTGGTTTAACATTGTGAACCATAACCAGCATGGCGTTGACACGGCAAAGTATTACCAGCAGGCTGAGCGGGAAATATTTGTCTTTGCCTGAAATATGGTTAATTGCAAGAAGGGGCCCAAGCACCGGGCAAGCGCGAAAGTGAGCCTAAGTAGACGTTTCAACGTCG
>JAMQMW010000392.1:0-10666 GCA_024115155.1 Thelonectria blattea
CCCCCCCCCCCCCCCCTCGTTGTGTGACAACAGAAAAAACCGAGACAACCTCGAAATTTGTTTGCCGTGGTGCAATCGCCGTTTCGGTGACACGCTGAATTTCTTTCTCAACTCGCAAATAATCTCTTTTTGCTCCTTCCCTTCCTTCTTCTTCCCCTTGTGTGTCTCCTTGTGTCCCCGGCAACACCGAGGCAAAAAAGAGAAGAAAAAGATGCGAGGAGGAAGAGAAAGAGGGTCGGTTCTCTCTTTGGTCCCCTCGGGTCCCTCTTTTTCCTCAAACGGAAATGAAGAAGTGACGATACTTCGTCATTCCTTGTGCCGACGGGCCGACCATGGGCTTGGTTGTCTCGCCTCTGGGGACTGAGCCTCCACCATCTGGAAGGTAAAGAGAAAAAAGGTCCTCTGTCTGTTTGTGTGTGCCTGTCACTCTCTTGCAACTTCCCCGTCTTCTCCGTGGCATGATGGGCGAGCTGCATGACGGGATCAGACGCAAGTGAGATGATCAGCCACCACGGGCAACTCAGCCTTGATCATCGCCGAACAAATCGAAAATCGAAAAAAGGTCCCCCATCTCATCCGTTGGTTCTGGCCTGCAGCAAAAGAAATGGAAAATCATCATCAATCTGCAGCGTCGCCCATTCTCGAAACGTCAGCGTGGTCAGCACTTAATCCTTTCACGGGGGTGGGAATGGCTCCACCACCACCCACCACCCACCAACAAAGCAGCGCTTCGAATCGCCAACCCAACGAGGCGAACTTGGTGTCCGCGAGTCCGCTGCCAGTTTGCTGCTATTCTGGGTACCACGGCACAGGCGGTGACCCCTTCGGTGATTTCCATTTTGCCTCGTTTTTTTGTTTTCCTTCCTGCCTGCTGTGAGCATTTCGTTATTCCGCCCCCCTTCTATTTCCTTACATCCGGCCCATTGATCAGCGGGCGGTCCTGATTACACGTGTCCCAGGTCCTTCCATCACAAATGGGACACTGACCTCTCTCTCTCTCTCTCTCTCTCTCTCTCAGTGGACTTACTCACGTTGAAGTGACAGTCGAGAAATAATCCCAAGCCCCATATGGTGGCCAGAGATGACGTCCCCAGGTACCATGCTCGCAGTCAGTCGTTGGGCGGACTATGACACACAAGGTTTTAGGGTCCAAGGGTAAGCTTAAGCCGGAGAAGCTCCAGCCAGACCACGACAGGCGAACTTTTTTCTTTTATGCCTCGCCTGGGGGCTGCTTATTATTCCTAGCTACATGATTCATTTGCTGCTTACTCGGGCTCATCCTTGCTCCCAGAGAAGTTTGTCGCTTGGACGATTTGGGCAGCCCGCAAGGAACGACGACGGGCCATCGGCGAGGCGAGCGTGACTAATCTCGCCCAGTACAAGGCGCCCTTCATAATCGAGAATCGGTCATGCCCAATTTTGGGGGAGACCGGGGATACGAGGCGAGATATCGTGTATACCTCTGTGCGCGTGTGTGTGTGTTGGCTTTGCCTTCTCAGCATGTCCTTACAGGATATGCGCATGTGCGACCATGAGCAGGTTTCGGCTTTCGAGGTATTTCTTGACCACAAGTATCCGTCCGTATCCCGTACCCGTACTCAGTGGCAGCCTCCAAAGGTCACTCGACCAACCACGGGCACAAGCGAACGACCGGGAGAGTCGGCGTTTTTGGTGGTCCTGCTCGATTCCCCACGCTCTTGTCGGTCAGAGACACGAACAAAAGAGGAAAAGAAGAGAAAAGAAGAAGAAAAAAATGTGAACATGACGTCGATGTGCCGCGCTGCCGAGTCAATAAAGACACGTCCACCACGCCCCCTTCGTCCCTCCTCCTCCCCCCCTCAGAACGAAGGAAGAAGAAGCTCTGCGGCCGCGATGCAACTGCGACTGTTTCTGCCAAAAACCCCGCCGATAATTGAGGAGTCGGTCGTTCTTTGGGTGTTTTATTGGCTTTTATTGCGCGCTCTGGCTGTGTCGTTACATCAGAGATCGACATACCCAGATCTCATGATTGGCCGTCAGCGCACAAATGCCGAAACCGCTGTTCAAAAGGTCCCGAAAAGCTAAAATGACAACGTTCAAATTTCAAACACATTGTCGTCCATGGGGGGTCCCCTGTGATGGATGCTGCCCTGTGAGCCCACTGAGTCGAGTCGTCTTCTTCTTCCGTTTCCATTTTGCGCGAAAAGGTGGGCAGGGCGTCTCAAAATTGAGTTGAGCTCGGAAAACCGGCTCATGCGTTCTGCCACTAGCTTGGAGCAGTAATTACCTTGTCCCGTATCGGCCTCAACCCCTGCGGCGTGGCTCCGCGAGGGCTACTCGTGCTTCGTACGAAAGGGACGGCAGAAGATGCGTATCAGAAAGACGATGACTCCCAAAGGCCTTGTTGCAACTGGAGGGCCACAGGCAGACACAGAATGAGGGGGGGCGTGGAGAGGAAACCTCTTGGTCAGGTGGCCTCTGAGAGTATCAAGGTGACGACCACGCGCTGGATTAAGCATGAATTTAAGCGTTGCCAGCCATTTGCTTGGCACGGGGATTCCGCGAGGGCGTGTACGCATCAAGACTTGAAGACTGGAGCAAAAGCCGCCCAGCACGGCGCCCGGCGGCCAAGGGCTCACGACTCCTCGGAGGTCCTGTTGAGAACAAAAGGGGGGACCTGGTAAGAAGGCGGACAAGCCCATCATTGCCCAAGCCAATCGAGTGGGAAAGCAAGAGGACACATTGTCTGGATTGACGGCAAGCGTGTGGCTTGGTGTGTCTTGAAGATGCCGTCCGAACCGACTTGGCTTCCAGGGGGTGGGGAGCGACGGGGGGGCGAGGTTTCAAGCTGATCCTGGGGATGTGTTATTCCCGGAGGTGTTCGCGGTGCCGGTGGGTCTTGGTCGGCTTTGTTTTTGCTTGTCATTCAGTTGTTGCTGATGATGAGTGATGGATGATGGAGGTTGTCGCTATTGATCTGGGCGCCAAGGTTGGAGGACTACTTCGTACCCGTAGGTACTATTCGTACCCCGTAGACGGATCGTACTGAAGGATCGCATCCTTTCAAGTCGACTATTCGCAGCCTGCCAACGTTGGGCGGTGGAACAGCGACGAAAGGGGGGGAGGCAAGGATGGATGATGTGGAAGTCGTCGTCATCACAGTTCAGACCCTTTGTTGTTCTTTCTTCTGGGCCCTGGATGTGTCGGCATCTGTCGACGGGGCTGCATTGCTTCTCGTCGGTCTTTTGGTGTGCCGATCTGCCCGGCGGCTGCCAATCCCAAGACGGCGCTGACCCAGGACGGTGCCAACTCTATTGGCTCCCCGGAGCGAAGCTTTTTGCTCTACCGTGCAGCCAAATCAAAGCTTGGCACTCGGTGGCTGCATGCTTATCCGCCATAAGGTCTTACCCGACGACCGCGCGGGCCAGTCGTCGTCCGATACACGATTGCTGGGTGAGACTGAAGTCAGAAGCATGAATAAGTGTGTGGCTCGACTCGAAGGGGGTTGTTTCGATGAAATGATGGTCGGCGTGACGCTTCTCTCGTTGAATCGTTGAATTGTGCTCGTCGGTGCAGGGAAGGGCTTGGCAAATGGTGATGATCAGCAAGGTTAAATTGACAGCGGTCAGCGGCGGGTTAGGGCTGGATTATGTAATCCTCTCTGTGAAACACCGCCTGGCACGTCAGTTACCCTACACCCGCACCAGCCTGCACCAGCCTGTGCCTGCCTGCACCAACACCAGGCTCACAACTTTCATCGCCATGCATTACATACGATGAATGCACCACGACACCATCGACCACAGCAAACTCAAAGAGACAGCACGACAGGCAACGGGTCAAATGGTCACCAATAGCGAGCAAATAGCAAGTATGCTTCCCGTCAAGGTTATCGGCCTAGCCGTCTCGCCAAGACCGAGCCAAGGACGTGCGACTCCGCAGAAGCTTCTGTCCCCAATCCTTGGAATTTTCTTTCTCGTCAGGAAGCCAAGCCAGGCCAAGCCTTGGAGCCAAGACTCGGCTTCCTGCAAATGCACAATCGCATGTTTCCCGTGTCAGGCTGTCCGTCAGCCCGTATCCTCAAATATCAACGACTCCTCCCTCCCCTCGAGACGACGGCCGTACCAACTCCTCCTCATACGAAGCAACAAGTCAAAACACAAGGAGAGCAAGGGGAGAAATAGGCGGTGGTCAGTGGTGTCCCTTCCATGCATTAGTGGCTCATGGTATGCAACGAAAAGGGCGAGGCGCCTGCAACTCTAATCCATCCTTGCTGCCAAGGAGGTGCCCAGGTTTCCCTTCAAGCAGGCGTCGAGTCTGGACTCGGCCTTTTGTTGTTGTTTGAATCAGCTCATTCTTTGTCGGCCTTGCTCTTGGAGCCTCAAAAACCTCGAGGAATGCATCGTTGCTTTACCTAACTAGGCTTTGTCAGAGTTGACGAAAGGGCCGGCGTCGCATCTGGTGGACCTCGTTTGCGCCGCCGATCCAGGCCCTATTATCTAACGAAATCCCTTCCCCGGCTGGTGTCTTTTTCCCGCCTGGATAAGTCGGCATCGCTGTTCTTGGGGGCTGGAACGCGAAATGGCGAATGGCGCGCGAGAGGGCCGGGTGCCAAGCCGTCAGCTTCCACACATGGCGTCTTGCAGTCGCCTTAGCTTCCCTTGGCTCTCTGCATGGTTATCTTGGTCGCCTTGGCTCTGATGGGGTTCTACGAATACGTACGAATACTTGTTCGTAGCGACTCTCAGCCCAACTTCCAAAGTACCTTCGTGTTGGTCGGTGTCATTCGCGGCAAGCCCTCGGATTGGAACGCAACATGGCCTCTCCTCAGGATAAGCCCCCCCAGGATTCTCAGCGGCCTTTGGGATGTGCTAATTTCCCCCCCAGCACGCACTACTGTGCCGGATATCCTTCTTGGTCCTCTCTTATCCCAGCACCCCCAGGTCGAGCGATTGCCTGCTGACTCTCCCATGTGCGTCCCTGATCCCGACATCTGGCTTAAGCTTATTTCGTTGGGAGGGGGGTGTCGTCACTCGTTCGGAGACCGTCTCTGGAGCGGGTTGCCTCCGACCGAAAGCTGACGCGTTTGGCCGGCAAAGACGGAATCGCAAGCATCCCACACTGGCTTGCTTCAGCTCCTCCTCCTCCTCCAAGCTATGTATGGGGCTGATGTCAGCCCCTCGGCAATGGGCAATAGTTCCACGGGGAGGTTTCGAGGCGACCTCGTTTCTGGCTTGCGCCGAGAGAGAGAGAGAGAAAGACCGACTGACTCCCTACGACAAAGTTGCTTGGCACGGCAAGGCTTCTCGAAGGAAGCAAAGTCCCTCGCTTGGTGGATGATGAGCAAAATACACCGCAAACAGGGCCGGAAATAAAGGGCTAGACGTGGTGGGTTCTACACACGCCCTCCCTTTATTGAACAAACGTTCCAGCCTCTCTCTCAGACTCTCTCTCTTCCCTCTCCGGACGGCTGCGTCGGCACAAGGATTTCGCTCATTACGCCGCCAGATGATGGCATCGCCCGGCCCAGATGGTCAGATATGCTTATCCAACCCACACCCAAAACCGGCCTTGACGTCGTGGATGAAACGGCCAAGTCAACGCACCCTTGCCGCACTCCCGCTCTTGTGGAGTCGACACTGAAGAGGACATGTTCCTTTCTGTCGAGCAATGCTCTGCTGGCCCGCTTAATGGATTGCTTGTCCGGTGAAGGCATACGCGGACTCGAGTCTCCAGTCTCCAGAGGGTAAATGCTTCCCTTCCCTCTCCCCCCTGCCTTGCCAGTACTCCGTACCTCTCTTGTCCGCCGTCCCGGTCCCGAGCTCGCAAACGGAAGCTGCTGACGAGGCCCTCAAAGGGGGGAGGGGGAAAAGACAATCCCATCACAAACCACCACCGTCTTAGCCGGCCGCCCGGCGCAAACACGCCATCAACTTGCCGTCTTATCCAGATCTTCTCCCTATTCCAGGGATAACGCCTAAATATTACCCTATCTCACTCACTAATCGAACTCGACACTTGGCCCGCTGGGGGAGGATCCATTCCGACGACGCACGCCTCCCTCTCTCCCCCTTTACCCTACCCCCCCCCGCGACTATTTGCCAGAAGGAGGCGAGAGAGCGAGCGGGCGGGCGGGCGGTGCACGAATTAAAACGGCTTCCGTACAGCTGCGGACGGATGTACAGGTTTAGCTCCGAGTTGCTTCTTCGCACGGCAACTTCTATCCGTTTTTTGGGGTGCCTATTATGTTCCCCCTTGGCTGTGCACAACCTCCGTTTCATATCCGTCTGGGTGCCTTCTGGATAAGTCGGCACGCGGATATAGGGTATGTAGAGAAGGGTGGGCGGGAACGAAGGTTTTCTTTTGCCGGTTCATCTGCGAACCGCGACGGGAAGGATTCCAAAGAGGCTTACTAGAGTTACGAGGCAGATCCTGCTCCAGCATGGTTTCTGGTCAATGTCGCAGGGGAAGGGACTCGTGTGTTTGGACGAAGGTGAGTAAGCACACGTTTCCTTTGCCCTACGAATAGCCAGGGCGCTTTGGAATACTGGCGCTTGGTGAAATCCTGACGAGTGTGAGAATGCTGACTTTGCCCCTCTTGGCCCCTTGGTTGTGGCTATATATGCGTCTGACTGAGAGACTGCGGACTGAATCCCCCCGGAAAAGCAGCCGCCTGTCTGTATTCGTATGGCGACTTCCTATATTGGGAGAGTGACCGCCAGAATCGGCTTATCGTCTGAGACGTGAGATACTCGTCCCATCTGCTAAACTAGGTCTTGAGTGTGCGTGAGGCAGTTACCGCAAGAACTCACTGTGCTATTCTCATCGTCTGAGATGTGAGATACTCGTCCCATCTGCTAAACTAGGTCCTTGAGTGCACGTGAGGCAGTTGCCACAAGAACTCAACGTGCTATTCTCATCGTCAAGTATCCTCGCCTGTACGGCATCCTTCCATCCTGGGAGGTTGTCGCCAGAGAGGATCGCCTCGTCTCGTCAAGGTCGTCCCATCTGTCAGACCAAGTCCTCGGGACTCTGTCAAGTAAGTAGTTGCTGCAAGAACCTACTGTACCATTCACGCCATCAAGTATCATCGCTCTCAAGTATTCTTGCCATCAAGTACTTAACTAGTAGGAGGGAGATGGTTATGGAAATTGGAGTGCCTGGACATCGCCTTGAGGCGCATGTGTTTTCATGATTAGCTCATGCGGCATCATGTCCGAGCCAACTATGTTATTCTACGCCGAGACGATATCCGAGGCATTAAACATTACCCAAGGCCCCCCCCCAGTTGCACAGGTAGGTACCAAGGTTCGAATAGATGGGTACTCTCGCCGTCAAGTGCCATTCTCCTTGTCAAGTATTCTCGTCATGTATTGTCGCCACCAAGTGACCTCTTTGTCAAGTATTCTCGTTAAGCATTTCCGCTCTCATGTAACCTCGTTGCCACGTATTCTCGTCAAGTAACCTCTTGTCAAGTATTCTCGTCAAGGTGTGGGCAAAAGAACGCTTAACCATCTTCATCGACAGAAGGACTTCGGATTGAAGCGTGGGAAACGCGTACGTGGCATTCCACGAAAGACGTGGACGACTCTTGGAATGTGAGTACTAATGTATAATTACCGTACAATCTGGGCATTCTATCATCCGTAGTCCGGAAAACCACTGTACAAACTAGCAACTCTATTATTCGCAAAAAAGCCACTGTACAATCTGGACTCTATTACTCATACACACCTAGTCTAGGCACTTAATTCCATCTACTCTATACTACTATCACAAGCATCTACACAACTATCGTACAAGATACATGACCGAGGTTGAGTCGAGGGGTAAACAAAAAGACAAAAATAAATGAAACCAGGCGCCATCGATCCACAGTCCCAGACATTTCCATGGCCATCTCTCACAAGATCGAGATCAAGATCTCGCTCCCTTTTCGTCCCTGAAAGATCCGGCACCTCTCCCCCGGGAACACAGACCGATCGCAGATGCCGTACCCTCGCAAAAGCACGCTTCCGAGACCAGCCCGTTGCACCCCACGGGACTCTCCCTCACCGCATCGACAGAGGCTCCCTGGATAGCCAGACGCCCATGCCCCGAGGCCTCTACAGAGGCTCTGCTTGTCCGCCGTCGTACGGTTCTCGGGCGGCACCCGGAGTCGAGCTCTGCTCGCCGCCTGTTTGCCCCGGCGACAAAGGGCGGCTTACGGCCAATGTTCTACCGAGAGTCCCTTCGCGCGCCGCCTGTTTGCCTCGGGGTGCACAAAAGCAATCGCTCGGCTCCATGCGTGCGACGTGTCACGGCCGCAGATACAGCAGCGTCTCAGATCGCTCGCCGAGGAACGATCGTGTGACGGCGTGAGCCATCAAGGCTAAACTGTGTGTCCAAGGTAGGCAGGCGTTAACGAGGACAACTGATGCGATAGGGCGGGCCCCAGGATGGGATCTTGGACCGTTGGGCCATGGTATCACAATGCAGTCCCCCGGCGGTGGGAAAGGGAGGGGAGGAAAGGGTTCCGATTAGGCTTATCTGCCATGGGTTTAACAGTCACACCGCTCGTAGTGTCGCGGGAAAGGGACGACGTCGCGGATGTTGGGCACTCCCGTCAGGTAGCTCAGCAGACGATCGAAGCCCAAGCCGAAGCCACCGTGGGGAGGACATCCCCAGCGACGCAGGTCGAGATACCAAGCCAGCTCCTTGCCCTGGGGAGAGCGCTTGCTGGGAACGGGGAGACCGAGGGCACGCATATTTTCCTCGAGCTGGGGAAGGCGATGCTCGCGCATGGAGCCACCGGCCAGCTCGCCGAGGTGCGGCACGAGGAGGTCGAAGCAGTCGACGGTGAGACCCTGTTGGGGCGAGTTTGCCGACTGGCGCATGTAAAAGGCCTTGATCTCGCGCGGGTACTGGGTGATGAAGATGGGCACGTAGGCGTCGGCGACGGCATCGTAGCCGACGTGTTCGGCTAGGTACTTTTCGTGCTCCGACTGGAGGCCGGCGCCCCAGCTGGGCTTGTGCTCGAAGCGGTCGGCGACGGGTTGGAGCATCTCGATGGCTTCGCTGTAGGTGACTCGCGGCCACTTGTCGGGAATGAGGAATCCTCGCCAGCGACGGTCGAGCTGGGTCTGGTCGACCAGGTCGGCAAAGGCGAGACGTTCGGCGGGTTCTTTGGAGTCGAGTCGGTTCTTCTCGAGTTCCGACGCGGCGTTTAGCTCCTTGAGACCCCCGGCGAGAGAGGTCAACATGCGTTGGGCCAAGTCCATGACTTCGTCCATGTCTTGAGTGAAGCTCATCTCAGCCTCGAGCATGTAGAACTCGCTGAGATGCCTCGACGTGTCGCTCTGCTCGGCGCGAAACGTGGGCGACAGCGTCCACACATTCCCAAGGGCCTGGGCGAGAGCCTCGAGGTGAAGTTGGGATGAGACGGTGAGGTACTTGGGGTCACGGAAGAACTCTTCCTTACCACCGGCCTTGACAGCGAAAGCTTCACCGGCGCCTTCGCAGTCAGAAGAGGTGATGATGGGGGGATGGGTTTGCTGGAACCTCTCGCGGAAGAAGAACTGGGTGAGCAGAGCAATGGCATCAGAGCGGAACCGGAGAAGGGTAGAGTTGAGCGGAGTTCGAGGACGCAGATGAGAGATGGTGCGGAGGCTCTCGGGGGACTGATACTTGTTCTGTATTGGGTAGGACTAGAGGTGTGTTAGTCGAGGACAAGAGCAATTGATAGTGGTGGGCCAATGGAAGATGGAACGCACTTGAGGATCAGAAGGCCCCAGGACTTCAACTTCAGTGACTTGCAATTCAGAGGTGACGGCCGGCTGGACAGCATCTACCGAGGACAAGTCCTGGTTGGGTGAAGCCGTCGCTAAAGCAGCACCCTCTTGTGAGTCAGTCTGGGCCTTTGTCTCATTCACCCAGGTCCCTCTCAAGCGAACCGCGGCTCCAGGACGGATGCTGGAGCACGAATTAGCAAAAAGTGTATTTATCATCCACGGGACTCGACGTACTCCGAAGCCAGGGCCTTACCGACAACCACCTGAACGGGCCGCATGGACGAGCCGTCCGTCACGTCGACGAATCTCACATTGGAGCTCTTCCGCACCGACCTCACCCAGCCGCAAACCTCGACTTCGGCGGACGAGGAGGAGGAGGCATTGGGCTCCCAGGACTTGAGATCGGCCACCGTCTTGATGCTAGATTGGACTTTTCCAGACACGCGGACCGAGTAGGACCTCGCGAGACGAGGCGCAGACACAGACGCAGACGCAGGGAGAGCCCGCGAGGACCGGGCGGCGGCGTGGGCGGCAGCACGCAACGAGCGCATGACTGCCTTGCAATGCGCGTCTTGTTCGGCGACTCTTACTTTTGGGGTGACTTTTTTTTTGTTGAGGCGCAAGGGCGGACGGGACGGAGTGGAGATGGGAAAAGATCAGCTGAAGGGGAGACGGGAGAGAGAAGCCGTCGAAAAACTTGCAGTTCAGTTCTGCAAGGGAGAGAGAGGGCATCACGAAGTAAGGTCAAGTACGGAGTAGGTACGGAGTAGGTGCGGTGGAGTGTGGGAAGGTGGAGCTCGAAATTTTGGCAGGTGCAAGTGAGGGTTCTCGAATGGCAGGTGGAGACGTCCTGATTGGCTGGCCGGAACTCCCTCCTTCCCTCCCTTCAATTGGAATTTGGGGGCAAAAAAAAAAAA
>JAMQMW010000393.1:0-14706 GCA_024115155.1 Thelonectria blattea
GGCCGACGGCGACCTTTCACACCCGAGATCATGCGAAATGTCGAACTTTGGGCCGAGTATGTCGTCGGTGCCTTCTTTCTGTGCCTTCGTCTGGTCACGCGGGTCAAGGTTGCGGGGATAGCCAACGTCAGACTTGATGACGCTCTGGTTCTTTTCGCTCTGGTAGGGATACTTGAATCACAAGTCTGCACAGCCCTTGCTGATCTAACTTGTTTCTCTAGATCATGTACACGGTCATCACGGTAGTCATTGACAAGATCACCGTGTATGGAAGTCCCATCGGACAGACCGCCGAGAGCGTGCAGCTCCTGACGGATAAACAGGTGGCCAACTTTGCCATCGGCCAGAAGCTGACCTTTGCGGACTGGATTATATACTTGTTTTACGTATGGTCTCTTAAGTCCGCCATGCTGTCCATCTACTGGGGCCTTGCGTAAGTGTCTACGGGAGCTGGACCTGGGCAGTTGCTAACGTCGAGGGTTAGAAAAGGTCTTCCAAAGTATAGCAACACCGCGTTGGCTGCAATGGCGTTTGTCTTGTTGGCCTTTGTCGCTTCTCTGTTGGCTCATGTATGCGGATGCCTTCCGATTCACCGGAACTGGCAAAGTGTGCCGTATCCCGGAGGTATTTAGACTGCCCCTTCCCCGGAACACACCTTAACTCAGCCAACTGACTTCGATTCAGACGCTTGCGTTCTTCGGAATAATAACTACTATATCATTGGCATTCTAAACGCTGTGTTAGTAGACCTGTATTTAACTCCCCTAAGTAATAGATTTGCTGACAGTAAAACAGCTCTGACGGCGTCATCGTCTCCGTTCCCATCCCCATCATCTTGAAGACCAATCTCTCCATCTGGAGGAAGCTCTTGCTCATGATGCTCCTCGGCTGTGGAGGCTTCGTCATCATCGCAACCATTCTCCGAACATACTACTCCCTCAAGTCCATCTCTCTCCTGCCCGTCGCCGCAGGATGGACCTCGCGAGAGCTCTTCGTGGCCGCCGTGGCCGTCAGCGCGCCCGGCACCAAGCCTCTCTTCAGTCCCTCCAAGTGGTTCCGGTCGTCTTCCAAGAGGAGCGCGCCGTCGAGGACAGATCCCAGTCTTGGGGCGTTCGAGTTGAGCAACCAGGGCAATGGCAGGACGTGGCGCATCGGGCCGGGGAACAAGCAGGCGAGGGGCACGAGGCTGTCGTCTGATAATGACAGCGAGGATCTCATTATCGAGGGCGGCCGTTCGAAGCAGCAGCATGATATCTACGAAACGAACGCTTATTCTGTTGATACAGAACGGGGTCAATCTCGGCGGGGAATTTGATATACCAAACGGCTACAATAAATGTCTCTGGGCTCGAAGGTAGCTTATCAGATAGACTACATGAACGCTTTCTACTTATTTCATCATCTTACCAAGTCATAGTTCACATACTCGCCCAAAGTAGACCTTGAAGGTCAACATGCTTCAACTGCGCCGTAGACAAGCGCCCCTTCGGCTACCATGTTGAGAGACTCCGGCTGTTACCTTGAGAAGAATCCTATGAGATCTATTGAAGGGCTGCAACTTGATCCCGGTGGCGAAATCCTCAGAAGACGCTCTTATCTACAACAACTACCAACTCGA
This sequence comes from Thelonectria blattea, assembly GCA_024115155.1. Lineage (NCBI taxonomy): Eukaryota > Fungi > Ascomycota > Sordariomycetes > Hypocreales > Nectriaceae > Thelonectria > Thelonectria blattea. The sequence continues at coordinate 1,619 of JAMQMW010000393.1, forward strand.
AACGAACCCAGCAGTGTATAACCAAGTCTTATAGCACTCAATCACACAGACATTGGCATTTCTACTATCCCCTCTCCGCACTGAGAATGATTCCAGATTATCCAGTCCCAACAGCAGAGTGACGGTGCAGCAAATGCCGCAAAATCCCATCGTACTTCGAGCAGAACCTCGACCTCAAAATGAACCATCGCGAGTCGTCAGCCGCTCTCAAAGAGGCTGCAACCGCGAGGTGTTGCCTCTGCCGTTCCTTTCGAACTGGTTTCCTCTACCAGCACCCGGATCTCGACTCCTTACCTCCAGGACAGTGCAAGGTTTTGTGTTTCAGATGAGGTGACTCGACCGAGTTCTGCATCGACAATCATCTGTCCATATCCAGGGTCTTTAAAGATCCGACTCTGCTTGGCTAGATTACAGAGACTGTGCCGAGAGAGGCCCTCCGCCGTCATCTCAGAGTACGCATACCCCGGATCTGATGCCTGCCTATCCAGTCCACTGACTTAACAGCAGGTGTTGCACCGAACACCATCAACCAGAACCTGAAATACGTTGCCGAAAACTGCATTAATCTTTGGTTAGACGTCTGTGTCAACGGGAACACATTCCATAAAATATGCAGGCGAGTACTAAAGCGAGATGAGCGCTTGAACATACCAACACGGTTAATGGACGCCGGAGATGCCCAGAGCAACACATTCCGGTTGGTTTTACCCAACGAAGACCTTCCCGGTACAGAACTTGGAGTACCTCATCCTCAGCTACTGCTAGGGTCAACCGTCAGGGCAACGACCCTGCTAAGACGACGCGTGCGAATCTGGCAGATCGTCGCCGAGATATCGACATTGGCGGTTTCACCCAGACCATCAGAGACGCAGTAACTCTCACTCCTCTCCTCGAAATGCGATATCTCTGGGTTGATGCCATGTGCATCATCCAATTTCACCCTAGAGACAACTACGCAGCCGACTTCAAAGCAGAGGCCCCTAAGATGTGCCTACCTTACTACACGAACGCATACTTCTTGATCTCGGCTCTGAGATCCGTCGATACCGGCCAATACATCTTCACCGAGCGACCGGCGCACCGATATCCTACCGCGAGCTGCGTCATCCGCTACGATAACCAGACGCGCGAGTATGCATGCCGGCGTGTCGCCCTGTACCAAAACCACTTCACGGACGGGCTCATGTTGGAGCCGGACAAGGAGGACGATGACCTCGAGAAGCTAAACCGCTTCCATGAGTCCCTAGTTGTTCGTGGGTGTCTTGCGACTCCAAATTCGGGTCTCATTCTGCGGCAACTTTGAGAAGCACATGAACTTGGCTGCGTGCGCCAGCCCTAGCAGCTTCCCTGCTGTTTGCGAGACCCAAGACTTTCAAGATGTTTCCAAGCGGGTGCTCCGAGTTAACGCGCCACTGATGAAGATTGCTCTGAAACTGATCAGTACCAAGATCAGAAGGCTGAGCTCTTCAGGGTGCTCAGCGCAGATTTCTCCATCAGACGCATCTACGACACAACCCAGCTACAACTCAGAACCGAAGGCGAGAGGTTCGTTCTCGTGCTCCGGCTCGCCAAATGGATGCTATAGGGCATCATCTTTGAGGCCGAAGCAGGGCAGGTTTGAACGGGTTGGCCACGCCTGGCTACATCAGATGACTGGGCGGGGGGAGTCGACGCTGCGAACTTTTAGGAGGGCCTGAGAATCAACGTTGATCTTGTTTAGGGGTTACAAGACGCATTCGGTATTATTAGTATTATCCGTGGACTTTAAGAGGTCACCACACTCGTCACAACAGCATTCGTGTTGACACCGCCTCACATTTCAGGCATTCAGCAGCCGCCCGAATTTGAGTCAACTCGACCAACAAAGCGGTAAGCAGGAAAATATCTCCATCCCCATCACTCCTTCACTCCAATGTCCCAAGCAATCAAAGTCTTCCGAAAGTTCCCAAAGGAGCTCTTCAGAGTCAACAATGGCCTTCAAGTTTCCCTCCGAGACAAGTCTCTTGGGCGCCCTACCTATGACGTTGTCGCTCAAGATGGATGGCTGAAGCCGTTGGCGCTGAACCCAACGACTTACCGAGGCGAGTAGAAATCATCTCTACGAGTGCATTGGGTCCTAATCCGAGAATTTTTAGCCCCGAACGGTGCCTCGATGCGACCAAATACGCCGTATCAGCAAAGGCTCGTTGCCTTAATCTTCCAGGGCGCCCACGTTGCCATTTACGCCGTTCCTGCAGGTGAGCACACTTCCAGACGATGGACAAGGACAATATTAAATTTTCCCTCACATTTCAAGAAACTCCGCTGCCTGAGGATTTGCTGCTCGTGCATGAGCGGACCGATCACTACTCTCTCCAACCAGCCGAGGAAATGACGCTCTCCAGTGCGTTCCGTCACACACACCCCTACAATCTTTACAAGATACGAAATAACTCATCGCGACGCAGGTTTGAATGAAAAGATAACGCAGTTTTTAAAGCAAAGCGCAGTGGTCTACTCGCGGGAGCGGTGGTTGGAGGCCTTCCCAGAGGCAACAGATTTTGCACGTTTCAATGCTTCTAATCATCTTAGAAAGAGCCGAGCAGGTCAGAAGGCCGCTCGGCGAGAGTGGAATAAATAGTCTACTCTCGAACTATCAGGGTTCGCTTCATCCAGATTTCTTTCGCATCTTCTTCCATCGCATCTTCGTAGGGTTCATGTTGCTGCTTGGTCCAGGTTTCCGCAGTGTCCACGACTGCATGTTTACCGAAATACTCATCCAACACATAGTTCAGATCTTTGCCGTACTTGGCGCGTTACCGAAGTCTAAATTCACCTTGAGGGACATGCCTTGCGATGGCTGCAGCGAGAATCGGTCCAAATACTCGTGGTGCAAGGTCAGATGGCTCGGAATTGGGGTGCCTGGGAGCAGTCAAAGACTGTCACGCAAGGCGCCCGGGCAGGTTAATGATCGTGGAATTACTTTTGGGTATGGTCAAGATTGGCGGTACTTCAACCTATTGTCCGCTATCTGTGCGTTCAAGATATTCCTCGAGAGATCTACGAATATTCTCTTACATGGTGAAGGTATTAGGTGACATCACCGCGCCATTTAACATCGAAGCCTTGTCAGCATCATCGCCCACGGTCATACTGATAACATACCCGAGCCCTCTCCGATGGTAGGATATATCAAATCGTTGCTAGCGAGTATGACACTCTCGTCGTATATATCGCCCGGCCGGGTTTAATACTCGGCGTGATCAAACAAGCTGGACTCTCGTCGTGGGGAGTAGTGCAATAACGAGGCGGGGAAAACCGAGTACGTATATCGGCCTAGGCGAAAGCCTACGCTTCTGCGTCATCATTGAGGGCTCATGGCGGCGAAAGACACCAGACATATTAAGCATTGTGAACGGCTAGCTACCAAGGTGTGCGTTGTCAAGTCTGGTCGATGGCGACGTTGAAACAAGAGGGAAATACGGCAAGGATTTGTCAGTCACAACGTCGCCTACCCTAGATCTTCGTGGATGCTTGCTTCCAAACAATTCACCTTACCTCCTACCTACCCAACAGTGAACTGCGCAAACCGTCTGATGCACATTGACAACTCGTCTAAGTGGCTCATAAGTCGGCGCTCACCCCAGGCCCTGATGGTATGTATTGACCCATCGATAGTTCGAATTTCTCGTGCTCGAATAGGTAAGCTGCCTCGATCTACGGATACAGCACTATGAATGATGCCGCAGATATTGAATGGTACTACCCTAGAGAGGAGGCGACCAGGAATTGCATCACGGAGGGAACCAACATGTCCAAACAATGGCCTAAATGACAACCTGTCCAATACCTCCACGGAAGATCTTCTGATCGAGAAGGTAAGAATCAAGGCCGAGGATAACCAACGCAAGGAATAAACCCCAGTCGAACAAGGAGGCTTATCGGACCTGATGCATCCTGAAGCGGGGACGTGAGGGAGCCGATTGTTACAGATTGACGGGCGCGAGCGAACTGACAGTTGCTCTATCCGCGACTGCCGGGTGGTAGCTTGAGCTTGGCATTATCGGCTGGTGCAAGATGGTTATCGGGCTGGATGAAGTCGTGCATCTCGAGCTATGCTTCGCTACCTGGCATTAGTGTCTGTCGTATGCAAGGGACGGGACGATAGATCGAGATGGATAAGATCTTGTGATATGATGGGCGTTTTCTACCAGTAGATAAACGCTTTATCAATCAGCGCCGTCATCACTTAGCAACTTGAGCGATCTTTCACGGTTCTCCTTGCTCTTCTGTTCTATCCTTGTCGCATCGTGTAGTACGGAGGAATTCGTACTCGGTCGAAGACACCGACGCCGATGAGCGGCGAATCATCCTAGATGTTACACTGCTTGATATTAAATAGGCGAGTGTAAGAAGTAGGAGACTTGCTCAGATCAACCGAGTAAAAGAATGGCCGTGATGGCGTGACGCTGGCTCAAGCTCCCTGGCCTCGATCGGGGCGGACCTCTTCGCTCAGGCACAGCTATTCAACCTTGACGGCTGCTCGACTGAAGAAATGCGTCATGGTTCATCCTCAGGTCGCACAAGCTCAGTGGACGGAAACCTTTACGCCTTGTCGTGCCGTGGTGACGCGCCCGGCTCCGACCATTAATCCTCGTTATTATGCTAATAACGCCTTATCTGTATAATGTGAATGAGCTGAAACGACTCGGGCGCGACCACAGCTCGGGTTGGCTGAAGATGCCTCCAAAGTGCACTCCTCGCTCATTTCATCGTCAGTTCGAGCAGGGAGCGTGCGCGCTGGCTCCTTGGGGAAACTCGGGTTCCCGCTGGCCTCGTGCCATTCAGCGCCGGCGATCGCCCAGCCTGGCCAAGCCGCAGGGCCGGGAACGGGAGACAGGGTGAGAGGAGAGAGGAACAAAACCGTCGGGAGACGACGAGTGAGTCGGTCTCGGTGCCTCGGACGGAGCGAGGCGTTGGGCTGAAAGCTTGAAAGGTTTTTCTCGACGGCGCAGGGAACCGACTGAAGCTAATGCCAGACATGGTTGACAAGTTGACGCCGTCTGAGATGGCCCGTTGAGCTTCTCATTATCCGTAATTAATCGTGCGGGAGTGGGCGGAGACGAGAAGGAGTCGCGTCTGGACGCGCCTTTGTGCATGTTGTTGACTTTGTTGCGTTGCGAACAAAATAAAACCGCCATAGCGACCGTCTATGACGAACTCAACGGCGCCGAATGTCTCCCAAATCTGGGCGGAGGGAACCTATGAGTTTCCGCTACCGAGATTGGATTCTCCATTGAACCCCAGAGCGCGGAGGCTCGGATGGAGCACGAGCTGGACAGGGTCAAAGGGAGGATGATGTGTTGATGACAAAAGCGAAGTAACGCTGGATGAGCAACCCCGGAAATGCTTTGCACGAGAGAAAATCTAGAAGAAATGGCGGTTAGTCAGTCCCCTGTCTTCAGCCTAGGTCGGCAATCTCTGTTGTGCACTCTGCGTATTCTTCGGTGTCATTACCTGCATGTAAGTCATCATTTCCAGACGTCCCGAATCCTACCCTGCATCGTGTTACCGTTATGGTTGCTATTCGTAGATGTTGAACGCTCGTAGCTCTTGATAATTGCCCTATAGCATTGCGTTGAGTGCTCGGGCCGTGAGAGTAGCGGCTGGCAGAACGAGGTAGGACGACGATGCCGAGGACGACCTTCCAACTCGGAGCAAATGTTTGCCGGCTGTTTAAATTTGATGTGGAATCTGCCCCCTCCAAGTCGACAGAAAATGCGGGATGGACGAGTTGGGCTTCGGATGGAGCCTTGACGGAGAGAGTCTTGGAGCGGTCTGGGTCTCGGTCCCAAAGAGACGCCACACTGAGATTTCCCACGAGGACCCTGCCCTACCATTCGGATCGGCCTTGCGGGGTGCTTTCATTTTGTTCGTTTCCATGCAAGTCTTTCATCAGCTCCCGTATACGTAGATGAATAAGCTGAGTCCGATGCATGCTGCGAAATCTGAGCGCGGCCGCCTTGGGTCAGGCAGCCTTGATCCCTGTTTAATATACGGCGGCCCATCCTCTGTCGATCAAGCGAAAAGAAACATGAAATAATTAAGAGGAAACAAATGAGGGCGGGGGATCCCTTCTTGCGTGGGAACTTGGAGATGAGAAAAACAAAAGAACTGCCGGAGGGCCATACGTCGTATGCGAGACGTCGAGAGAGGAAGTTCGAAGCAAGCATTCAACTCAGCTGGGAGCGAAAAGGTTCCCGGATACTAGTCTCAACGGTCCATTGCCTCGGGGTCGGGTGAGAGATGGCGCAATGCCAAGGTCTCGATTTCCGTGTTTTTCGCTCTTCTCTCCATCGAGCTTTAGCTTTCGCTCTTCGGAAGATTAGCCTGGCAGGGCAGAATGGACACGGGGACACGGTCGTTTTCCATGGGAGGTTTTCTTCGAGGGTATCGTGGGCGACTTCATTTGCGAGGATGTTCGGGTACCTGCATCATGCATGAGCCACAGTCATGATTTGCACGGAGGAGCCCTTCCAGACGGTAGCACAGGAAGAAGGAAACGGACGTGAGCAGGCGTCTGTATCGTACGAATAAGGTGATTGCCTACCTGCTTCGTATCCCGGGAGTATTCAAGCCACAGTCGACCTTAAAGCTGGAATGGAAGATGCGATTGGTTGCCATTGGCCAACAAGCAACATGTCACTTGCAGGCTCTCGCTCATCTGGCTTTCTTCCATTCTTCTCTTCTCTTCTCTCGCTTGAACCAAGGCGCTAACCCCGTCGCACCTGCTTGTCCTGCTCGGGATTAGCCTCAGGCACCAGGCCCGCGGCACCGCTTGGGCGGAGCGGAGAGGGAAGGCGCTAACCCGGCCCCTTCCTGGTTCTTTTAGGGGGGGGAAGGTGGGAGGAGCCCGGACCGAAATGATTTCCATGGGCTTGTTTGCCAACAACCGGGTTTTCGAACGCAATGCATTTACGGAGTATGGCTACCGACTTAGCAGCTAGTCTAAGTACATAGAAATGACTGTTAAGCAGTTAATGTCATTGTTATGTTTGTGTCATTTCATTACGCCGTTTGCCATTCTCCGGTGGGGGATGGTATGTATTCCGGCTTGTCATTGTCATTGCTCATGCTCCGGATCGACCAGTCAGTTTGTCACGGAATTCTTTTCCTTGCCCCCTGCCAGGCACAAACCGACGCTCATTCGCCCGTCAATCGGTTCGGAAGTAAAATCATGCATGCTCTCGCGCTCATGCACATGCAGGCGCATCCGCCAGGGCTGGCCGCGGCGCAAACTCACACCGTGTCTTATGTCACAGGGACATTGCTCGTGTTTTTTGCTTCTTCTCTTCTCCCCTCGTGTGCGTGAGGAGGGGAAATCGGGAAGAACAGGCTGGAAGAGAAGGGGGATGGGGGGGAGCTGAGCTAATTAATGTCAACCTCTGCGCAAGAGACCAGGCCCGAGCTGAAAACCGGGTGCGGGTTTGCAAGGCGGCAATGGGCAATCGTGGTGGTGTTGTGGTGTTGCAGCCTTCCATTGTTGAGTGGTGGGTGGTGTATTAATTTCCAGCTTGACTTCCATTCATTGACGATGGCTTTGAACGGGTGGGCTTTGGGGTGTTGTGAAAGTAACCTAGGAAGGAGCAAGGGATGCCCCCCCCTCTTGCTCTTTCCCACCTCGCCATTGATGCGTGCTCCTTCCGAGTCCTTTTGCACCTGCAGGTGAACAGATCCTCCCCAAGGCTGTCATTTTTGATCTGGCATCACTCAACTCGCAACTCAACCGAGTTCGTTACTCCACCATTTACTCTATCCTCTGTCTCAGCGTCGTATTGTCTTCTTCAGAACCGCAGCTGCTACTCCAGCAACTCCAGAGCCTCCAAAGCAACGTCAACGCGAAGGAAGTTGACGATATTCGCCCACATTCAACAACCCCTCGTCGTCGGCTGCGAAGTTGGTCCGTCTGATTCTCGGCTCCTCCCCAAATCGGCCGTTGCTTCTGCTTCCCCCACCTTGTCCGCCACACCTTGCTCGTTGGGTCGACTGACCTGACTCGATTCCATCAAAACGAACGACTTGAATTTCGCTCGCCACATCGGGTGCGCTACCAATACCTAGACTTGGGGTTGGCCTCGTCCTCGACGGACCAATAGCCGGCGTACCTGGAGACTTGGGGCTTTTCCACCTACTGACTTCCAGTCATCCCATTCGAGGAGCTGGTGGTAATATTCCACCCGACAAAGGGAACAAGAGCGACCAGCCAGAGGCGCCAACCAAACGGAATAGACGCCGTTGTGAAAGCTACCGTACCGCACCGCACCGCACCGAAGAAGAAATCCAGCCACACCCTTTTGCCTCGTTCGGATACCTCGAGTACGAATACCCTTCCCCCCCCCTGTGTCACCTGCCGACAGACAGCTGTGTGCGGGACTCCTATTCTCGTGCTCCCCTTCTTAGGGCTGGGTTCTGTTTAAGCGCAACCCCGAAGCGCCTGGGATACCGCCTTCGCCCCCTTTCGCTCACGGTTTTTGACCTCACTTCCTATTCTATCCATTTTCCGCGAGACGAAAACCCCAGCCCGTCAAAAGTGAACCCCCCGGCCACTGCCATTAACGCCAGCATTTTCGGCTACCATCCTTGTTCTTCAAAAGGCCAACCTCATCAAGGGCTAGATCCCCTGGGCCTGGTGTCTCTCCCCAAAATCCAACCGTGGGAACCCTACCCGCCATCCTCATCCCGGCTTCCCCGTGGACCAAACAGCAGGGTTCAGACCAATGTACGTGCCATTTCTAGTCCCAGCCTGCGGTGATTCATCACGGCTCTCATTTGTGCCTTGGCTGAAAGCTGGCTGGGCTTCTTCTCTTTTTCGAGACGTTGGCCTAAGTCTGGTTTTCCTGTCGCCCGTCGTGGATTACCGTCATACTATTACTGGCCCTGCTCCCGAGATCATTTCCCCCGGCTCTCGCTCAACTTTTTCATACCCCATCACCATCCTTTTGCGACGAGACGCACTCTGGTTGCGTGCGACCTCATTCTTTTCTTCTTCGGCCCTGATACTAACTCGAAAAACAAAAAAAAAAGTCATTTGACGACAAGACGTTTGCTCAAGCAGTAACGCTTCACCTTCTCCCTCTCTCTCTCTCTCGTCGCCTTCGCTTCGTACCCCTACAGCCTCGACCCCGACCTGTCGCTCATCACGCGCAAACTCGACACTCGACAGGGCCAGCAGACTCCATCTCGACTCACGGGCGGTCTTTTAGAGGCGAAAACCCACTCGTTCTTCGATTAAACCAAGCGACTGTGTCTCTCTCTCTCTTTTTTTTTCTGTCCCTTTTTCGCTTCTCACGTTCTTTTCGTCACCGGCCATGCCCCGGTAGCAATGGCCCAGGATTACCTTTGCCAGGTTTCCCCGATTTACACGAGAGATTCCTGTGCAGCCACAGCTCAGCGCCTCAAGCCGCAGCGCAGCCACTAACTGGGCCCATCCCATCACCACCAAGACGAGTTTCGACGACCACAACAGACGCGCAACGTTTGCTCGTACCACGACGAGCGCCGAGCTGTTGCGCCGGCAGCATCTTTCGGCCGAGAGCACGATTACACTGAGGCCATCGCCGCATCGCAAGGCTCGCAGCAAGCCGTCGCAACTCGCCAGGACTGCACCAGCTTGCAGTCGCGACCTGGAACCTTCAAATCTTTCACTCAAACAGCAAATATGACGCCTACGCCCATTACCATTCCTACGGGCCCGGACGAGCCGGTACACTCGCCCCGGTCGCCAAATGGAAAACCCTCCCTTTACGCTTCCCGAATGCGTGACGACGACGGCCCAGCGCCGTACGGGTACACCTCTCCTCTTTCCTCTCCTCGACCATTCCAGGACACGCCGTCATTACCCCCTTCCCCCCGCGTGCACATCGTTCCCTTTGGTTTTGCTTACCGCCATGCACGAGGGCCTTCAGACGAGTCGCTGCCGCTCTCCCAATTGCCGCCGCTCCCACTCTCTCCGCGGTGGGATTCGCTCTCGCAGGGTTCCAGATTTATCATGCAGCCAACAACGGCGAGCTCAGGCCCAACCACCCCGATGGACCCTCCACCCCATCCGCCGTCTCCCTTCGCCTATGACGCCTACAGCGTCGCTTCTGCCCCCGACTCCCGAAACGCATCCCCGACATTTCCAGCGCTCGCTTCCAAGTCGTCCCTTGCTGATCGACGGGCTTCTGACACTCCCGCTGCATCGTCACCGTCATCACCGGTCGAGAACTTCTCGCGGCCTAGGAAGTTGAGCATCCGTCAGCCAATTACGGACCCTGTCAAGCCACAATCCACCGTGGCAGACCAGTACCTAGAACTCGTCAGCTCCCCTACCCAGAACCCCCTTTGGCCACCGAACCGTCCCCGTGGACCTTCGGTTTCATCCTGTCAATCAACTTCTACATACCACTCCGTCCTCTCTCCTCTGGCCTCCGAATCTCGCGATCCTCCTCCCCGACACAGCCCCAACCCCAATGGTGCTTCCGTGGCCTCGCCAACCTCGCATCGCTCGCCGCTGACCTACAGCACACCCGGTGGATCAGCGTCTCCGAGCGCTGTCGTCGCGCCGTGGATGAGCGGAGAGGAGCTTCGTATAAGCTTCCGGTCACAGTTCACCGAGTCGACTGCACCGGGAACTACCGTCACTGAGCGAAGCAGTGTATTGACCAAGGACAGCTCCGTCACCTCGCTCTACCCCCCCGCCGATGAGGAAATTGAGGGCCACGGGCTAGGAGAAGCCGACGCTGCCGACGACCTCGACGACGACGAATTGAGCCTCGACGATCTTATGGGCATGTACGAGAAGGGATTCGACGACGACGACGAGGAATCAGACATTGAATACCCCGTGGAGCATCGCCCCGACACGCCTCCCTCGGAGCTTCCCTACAACATTGGAGCCCGCCCTGCCAGTGCGACTTCGGACGCGAGTTACCACGTACATGCTCGACCAGCTTCGTCCGCCTCGGACCGCGATTACAACAACATGGATGCTCGTCCTGTCTCTGACGGGGCGCCTCGCATTCCCTTCCCCCAGATTCAAATCGACGATGACGATGACGAAGAATTTCCTCACCGCGATAACGACGACTCTGGCCAGACGTCGACTCTGGACCGCGAAATTCGCATGTCCAAGATGATCTTCAGCAGCCCGGCCTACATCGCCTCGGTGCCGCACATTGCTGAGAACCTTCACCGCAAGAGCATGGACAAACGTGATTCGGCCAAGTCGCTGGATTCTGAGCGGTCCATTGCCTCCCACCCTGCCACCTTGAGCGAGAAAGCTCCTCCCGCCTCTTCCCCCCTCGCCGAGGGCTCTTCGCCTTCGCCCATTTCCCCTCCCATTTCTCCACCTATTGGAGAGGGTGCCTCTTCTCTACCGCCTCCAGCGACACGAGGCCCAGCTTCCCGACCCATTTCACCCCCCATGTCACCACCTCCAGCCACTGGCACCACCGTTCCGGAGAAGGTCGAGGACCCGAGCGTGCGGGATCGATACGGCTTCAAGAAGGAGAACCAAAACGTGACGAGGGAGCAGTACGACAACTGGAATGCGGGATACACGGAGTATCTTGCTCGTCGACGGAAGAAGTGGGTCGCATATCTCAAGGACAATGCTTTGATGACGGACCAGCCCAATCGATTCCCGGCCCCGAATGCGAAAACGAAGCGATTTGTACGAAAGGGCATTCCACCAGACTGGCGAGGTGCCGCTTGGTTCTACTATGCGGGCGGCCCGGCCATTCTGGCCCAGCACTCGGGCCTCTACGACAAGCTCACCGTAAAGAAGGCCAAAGATGTCGACGCCGAAGCCATCGAGAGAGATCTCCACCGCACATTCCCAGACAATGTCAAGTTCAAGCCTCCTGGCGGATTCAAGCCCCAATCATCCAGCACACGAGAAAGCCAGTCAACCGTGTCGGATGATTCCCTACGAGGACGCAGCCCGGTTCCCCCACCCGGATCCGAAGACGAGCCGCCCATCATCACCTCACTTCGACGCGTGCTGTACGCCTTCGCCGTGTACAACCCCCGGATTGGCTATTGTCAGAGCCTCAACTTCCTCGCCGGCCTCTTGCTGCTGTTCGTGGAGACGGAAGAGCAGTGCTTCTGGCTGCTCAATGTCATCACCCGCATCTACCTTCCCGGAACTCACGAGATGAGCCTGGAGGGCTCCAAGGTGGACCTCGGCGTTCTGATGACGGAGCTGCGAGACACCATGCCCGGCATCTGGGACAAGGTTGGCGGCGACCTCGAAGCTGGCGACGCCGGTTCTCGGCCTGCAACGGGCAAGTCGATCCGCATCCCACGCTCACGCCGCAAGGATCTGCAACGTGTTTCTACGGACAGGCTGCCCCCTATCACCGTCTGTATGACGGCGTGGTTCATGAGCTGCTTCATCGGGACTCTGCCCATTGAGACGACGCTCCGCGTGTGGGACGTCTTCTTCTATGAGGGTTCCAAGACGCTCTTCCGAATTGCCCTGGCCATCTTCAAGACTGGAGAGAGCGAGATCAAGTCCGTCTCGGATCCCATGGAGATGTTTGGCGTCGTTCAGGGCATCCCCCGAAAGATGATCGATGCCAACGCCCTGATGGAGGCATGCTTCAAGCGGCGCAACGGATTTGGGCACCTGAGCCAAGATCAGATCGACGTGCGGCGGCAGGAGAGACGAGCCAAGGTCCAATACAACAAGATCCAACAACAGGTCAAGTCGAACACGACGTGGACCATAGCGCAATCCGACAACGAAGGGCGGTCAAAGGAGAAGGGCCTCTTTGGAAAGAGGCGGGCACAAACTGGCGTCTAAGACGACGCGACCTCACTTGCCAACACACCAACACTCCCTCGCACGATTAATTTCCTACACTACACTTCTATTTTCAAGATGGATTTTGAACCTAGACACCAACAACCTCACAACATACCAGGGTCCAGGTGGCGGAGCCACAAGCTCTAATCATGGCATGGCGTTTGAGCGGGAGGCGCGGTCTCTTTTTTCTTTCGACTAAGCGGCACCGAGTGTGCATTTTACACTTGTTTACTTTTCTTTCTCGCCTTTTTTTTTTTTT
>JAMQMW010000393.1:14795-29875 GCA_024115155.1 Thelonectria blattea
CGAGATACAGGACGGTTGATGGCATGGATGGGACGGGACGGGATGGACACAAGACGCTTGCTTAACCTTAATGACGACACTTAACGGCTGCATTGCGACAACATCAAAAAAGTAGTATATCATGGACAGGGGGGACATTGCACCAACGACACGATGGGAGGAACAAAAAGCAACAGAGCAACGGGGGTGCCTCTGAAGGACGACGGCATGCCCAGAGGAAGATGTCGCGGAGAGGGAGTTTTTTATTTCTCTTCTTTTGTTACATATAGAGACTATGTGCGGAATGGATAGAGGCCAAGGGTGCTGGTCTGAGCCGTGGCCGGAATGCACCCGACGGACGGAATGAATTTCTAATGGGATGGTCAAATGTCACCACGAGAGCAAAAACGAGCAAAGCAAGTGAAGTGATTCTGGTTCTGGTGATTGCGCGATTTCGTTGGGTAAATTTGGGCTTCAGCAGCTGTTGTGGGATGGGCACCGGGCTGTTAGGCTGCTGGGGAGTATATGTTACTTGGGACTATCTTAATGTATGACCAGCGTCTCTCTCTCGGTAGATGTGTGCAGTACGTCTGCCGTCTGAATTTTTTCTCTTTTTCGCTTCATGGTATCATGTCGTCGTTCGAATCCGGCCCTCAGGCGGCCGCAGGAGGGAACTCGGGCTCGGCCTTTGCGTACTTGTCGACGTTCGCCTTGACCTTTTTCTGCCACTCCTGGCGATCGTTGCGGTACTCCTCTGCGATGCGGTCCTCGAGGGGATCGTCGGGCTGGGGCTCGACGAGCAGGTTGCGGACGGCGTCGAGGACGGCGCGGAGCTTGGTGGAGGGCTTCCAGGCGTCGGGCTTGAGGAGGCCGAGGCAGATGTTTCCGAGGGAGTCGTTTGTGACGTTTGGGTGGTAGATGCGGGTGACGAACTTGACGACGGGGGGCTTGAAGGGGTAGTTTGTGGGGAGGGTGAGGACGAGACCGAAGATGCCCGGGTGGTAGGGGGTGCCGGCGGGGGGGCGGAGGGTTACGTGCCAGGTGTGGATGGAGCCGTTGGGGGGGAGGGAGACGGTGAAGCCCTCGGGGGGGTCTTGGGAGACTTCGCCGAATTCCTGGGGAGGGAGTTGTTAGCCGGGGGGGGGGAGTGTTGAGGAGGAAGGATGGAGGAGGAGGGGGAGAGGAAGAGAAGGGAGGGCGGGAGAAAGGTGGGTGGTACCTTGGTGATGCGCTTGGTGGACATTGTGAAGACGTCGGCAATGAGCCTGCAAGGTAGTTGTCGGGCGGTAGAAGAAGTCGTGTACGAGTTGGGAAGTTGGTTGCAAAGGCTCAACCTCGACTGACGGTCGCGATGGTGGCAGGAAGTCGTACTGTATCCGTTTATCCGGCGAATGGGGGGAAGCCGTCTGTCAAAGAAGTTGTGAGAAGTGTGTTTTCTCCCCTTGTTTCTGTTTTGTGTACGGTGTTGAGCCGTGAATATGGTCGTGGTGGCGCTTGCACCGAGAAGTTGTTGTGATGATGAAGGTCGCAGGAAGGGGAGCAAAGCAAGCAAGCAAAGCAAAGGTGCAGCGGGAGCTACGCCGGAATGGTGGGGTAAAGAATGGGGTATCACACGGTGAGAGGCAGGCGCCGAGCGAGACAAGGAGGGGCAAGTGCCAACAGCGATGAAGGAAGGAAGGCCTCACTTACTGGTTGACAACCGTTTGATACCTAACGTAAGGCAAGGCACCTTGACTAAATAATTGTTTAGGTAGGCCGTTTCCTGGGAAAAAGAAGTTAGGTTGCTTCTTCTTAGGCAGACGCGCACAGAGCAACCCTCCGTTTTATACCCAAACCCCCTCCGATCCAAACCAGCTTAGCGAATGATTAGGGGATGCAGACTCCCTCGTTTTGCATCCAAACTTGGTTGTCGTTTGTGAAGCAGTTAAGAACACCTCTCTGCAACAGAGCCAATATCCAGATCGAACGCCCTCAATTCACCAAGAGCACACGAATTGGTTCTTCACACCAAAATGTGATCATGCTATTGTTCATTTCATCCAGTCCTCAACGGTACATGTGTACCCGTTTTCGGTGAAGACTTTCGGTGAGAACCCCACATCGGCAGGTCCATCCCACCTCACCTTAAAAAAAAAGTTGCCCGTTCCGCTTCAACACCGTCGCTGGAGTTCACACCTTTTTCTTCGAAATTTTGGACCTCGCGCATACGCCTCTCTCGATCCCCTTTTGTCGCGCCAATCGTGGGCGCTACCTTTTCCTCGCAATGGCCTCCCACGTGTCGCAAATGCCATTCATTCGCAACCTCGCCTCCAGCGGTTCGTCCTCCTCTCCATCCCTTCCCGTTCTCTCGCACTCCAATGTCTCTCCGTCTGCTAACACTCATAGACCGCAAACTCCGCACCGCCGCCCTCGAATCCCTCCAAACCTTCCTCGCCTCCCGCCCCTCCCTCCTCGACGCCGACGCCCAGAAACTCTGGAAGGGCCTCTTCTACGCCCTCTGGATGACGGACCGCCCGATCCCCCAGCAGCGCCTGGCCACCGACCTCGCCAACCTCCTCTTCTCCCTCAAGCCCGCCTGCGCCATCCCCTGGCTCCGCGCCTTCTGGGCCGTCGTCGACGCCCAGTGGACAGACATCGACGTCCTCCGCCTCGAAAAGTTCCTCCTCCTCGTGCGCCGCGTCTTCGCCGCCCACGTGCGTCTCGCTCGCGAGGCTGACTTCCGGGGAGACGTGCCTGACGCTGTCGTCGCCGTGCTAGCTGATTTCCCCTTTGAGGTTGAGGGTGATCTGCGCAAAGTCCCCGTGGGAATCCGCCTGCACGCTCTTGACGTCTGGGTCGACGAGCTGGAGCGCGAGGGCGCCCTGGCCGACGATGCCGCCGAGGCCTTTGTCGCCAGGCTGGGCGAGCTGGTCATTGGCCTGAAGCGCTGTCCCGTGAAGCCGGTGCGGGCGCGTTGCGAGGCGAGCTACGAGGACGAGAGGCTGCCGTGGAACAAGGCCGCTGGCGACGAGGCCATGGCCGAGGACGACCAAGAGGAGGAATGGGGTGGTTTCCAGGACTAAATTTCCCATATTGGCAAAATAAGGAGAAGGCGTACGGCGTTGGAAAAGAAAAGCTAGGCGGGCTTTGTCACCTTGTGTTTATGCCCATTTCACTGCGACTCTGCGAGAGGTTGATACCAATTGGAGTTGGAACACCCATCATACACCATGGATAGAAAGGCCCCTTCATCATTGATTGACATTCTTGACCTCTTGCCTGGAATATGCATGTGTATCAGAAACTCGAAGTAAATATCCATTCACCATTCGTGAACAACGTAATAACGCTACCGCCCATTTCCTGAGGGCCATATTATCTGGTGTATTGCCGTAATCCCCTATCCCCAACTCCGTGCCAAATGCAACTCTTTTTTCTTCTTTTCCGTTTGTTGACTGCCTTGTATTCCTCAATTCCATAAAAAGAAAAATGCCACCTCCCTCATCCCATCATGACCAAACCCGCTCGTCTCCTCCGATTGCTCCGTCATCCTCGTCCGCGACGTCGTATCCCATTTCTCGCACCTCGCTGGCTCGTTCCTGTGCGAGTCGCGCCCTGTGCCAAGCATCGACTTCGGCCTGGTGCTCCGGGGCCAATGGCGGTGTCTTTAGTAAACCCTTCTTGCGCAGGCGACGGCGGTGCTGTCGCTTCTGCATAAAGGTAAGGCTGTCGAGGTCGACGTCGTTGATGTCGCGGTCGTAGTACGTGTCCATGACATCGGCAAACCAGTCCGATAGCTCCTCTCTGCGTACTTCGAGCAACGAACGACCTTGCCCGCCAGTAATCCATTCGTCGAGTTTGACGGGGATTGCGGTGCCAAACGACGGGTCGTCGATGGACCAGACGCAGTCGGTGGCCTTAACACAGCTCGTCGGACGGCAGTACTTGTTGCACATGCCCCATTCCGCCGCGTACCAGAGGGAGACGACGAAGAGGACAAGGCCCAGCCAGGTGAATCGGAATACCGGCTTCCGCTGGAACAGCTTGGGGATGGGCAGTTGAAGGTATGTCAACGTCGGGCCGTGTCCGGGGCAGGTGCTAGTGTGGACGATCTCGGGGGTTTTGACATCCATCATCTCGGTCGATGGCTCGTCAATCGGGGTCTTTTCGCTCGAGATGGCTTCGCTCAGGGCTGCTTCGGTTGAGATGGCTTTGGTCGAGGCACTTTCACTTGATGTATCTTCAGTCGAAGTAGCTTCGGTCGAGGCGGGCGCGGCGAGTTTGGTGTCCGAGGAAAACCGGCCCTCGAGACGCTCGATGCCCTTTTTAGCAGTGCGAATGCCCATGAGGCCCGTTTGCAGAGATTTGCTCATGCGAGTGAATGCGGCCAAGTCGCCGTCTGAGCTTTCGGGGTCTCGGACGTTGTTGTTTTTGTTGCTTCTGGTGTTGAGCCGCGTGTCGAGGTCCAAGTCAAAGTCAAAGTCGTCATCCGCCGACTGATCAGAGAGATTATTCAGTAACGCCTGCATTCTCGGTGAAGGGGTCTTGCGGCCTGACAAGACTTCGTCAAGGTCATCCAGTGTAGAATCTTCGATCTGGTGCACGCGTTGAAGCTGGATGAGATCGTCTTTGACTGTGGGGGGCTTAGCTGAGTTCCTTAGGGGTCCCCTGCGTCGCGGCAGTGATTGTGAGCGCCGTCTTCTCACCCCCGTCGACAAGGCCGTGGGCGCCGTTTTCTCGTCAGTCCCGGGGTCCGACGTCGTGTCTGGCTCGTCACTCTGCCACGCCAGATCCGTCTTCCGAGTCTTATTCGCCGACGACGATCTTGGTCGAAGAGGTCTGGACTCCTCCGGTCTCTTTTCTTCTCGCCTCGACACGGATGATCCCGCCCGCGGCCGCCTCAAGTCTTCCGAAGCCTTGCCATCGGTCGTTGAGCGTCTTGGTCGTGCGTCTCCCTCGGGAATTGTTTTTTCGTCCTTCACGTCAAACTTCCCCACCTTGACCGTTGCTGGAGTCTCAACGTAAGCCCCCGTGACTTTCGGCGTCGGCATCGACATGGGATCGAGTTTCTGGGCTCGTGGCGTAGCTTCGGGTTCGTCGTCATCTCCCAGCCCTGTCCCCGGCGATGGTGCTCGCACTGAGCCCTTCTCCGATTGGTTCTCGGCGAGAGCAAAGAGGCTCATCTCCCCCTCTATCCTGTCCGTTGGGTCTGCTTCCGACTGCATGCTGGATCTCTTACTCTTCACAGAGTCGATGGAGCGCGACCTCGATAGGCCCGTGAAGCCAACCATGGGTTTCGATCTTTCCGTGGTTTTGGGGATCTCGGGTTGTGTTTGTCGTGGACCATGTTCGGATAAAGGTCGTGGGATGGCAGGCTTGCTATTTGACTCTGAGCTGGCTTGTTTGTCACTCGGAAGGGGACTTGCAGGTCGCTTGGGGTCAGTCTCCGGCACGGGACTGGCACTAGCAGCTCTGGCAAGCTGCCGGAGCAAGTCCCGTGAATCGCCACGTCTGTGTGATAGCTCTGGTCGCGCAGTCTTTGTGCTCTCTTTCCCCTGCAACTCGTCACGCTCTTCGGCAGGTGCTTGGGTCCAAAATTCCCGGGCCTTGAAGATGGTGACAGGTGTATCGGGTATTCTTTCCCCCCCAACCTCAAATGCTGACTTTGGCCGAGCAGGTGGTTGGTGTTCAAGCTCCGTCACCGGCGCGGCGCGGCCAGATGTCGGGGCGGGTTCGTCCGGGGACAGGGAGCGGGAGATCGACCTGGATGCAGAATTGGAATTTCGGTCGCGAATCTCGTCGAGCTTCATCTTGGCCATGGTTCGGTTCGAGATGCCATTGATCTCACGTTGCCGTATATCATCCAGCTTGGTGTTTGTCAACCTAGGCAACCTCCGATTGGGGATAGGGATCTGTTGTTCGGCCACGGCCTCTCGCTGCTGTATCTCGGCCAATTTTGTATTCGGCTGTCGTCTTGGCGACTGGATGGGAATATTGCTTCCGGCCTTGACCTCCCGCGTCCGGATCTCATCCAATTTTGTGTTGCGGGAGCCCGGGGTTGCTACTCTGGTTCGAGAATTGATGTCGATCTCACTGGCTTCATCAAACTTGATGCGGTCGGCAAAAGGAGGAGCACCCATCCGGATCCGTGGACTGTCGGACATCTGCAGGTCACCGGCCGTGAAATCCTGGTCAAACTCCCACGCGAAGCTCTTCTCTGGAGACGGGTTTTTCGCTGGCGATGGGACTCTCGCTGGTGAGACCCGAGCTGGCGCGCCTTCTCCATCCTCAGTCGATGGCCACGGATCTTCTATCCCTGGGGCCAACGCGGGGATGCGGCCCTGGTTTGTCAGGTCGTCCTTGGATGGCATTTGCCTCAACCAACTTGTCGTAGGTCGAAGTCTGCTTGCCGGCAAGTCTTTCGAGGTGGCCTCTGTTTGGTCGTCGGGTTTCTTCCCATTGATCTCCGTGCTGGTCTTTCTGTAGAGAGACCTTCGTCTTGGCGAGTCCAGTTTGCCCGGAGACGGCCTCGGTTCGGCCAATGTCGACGTCGCCACAGAGCCGCGAGAAAATGGCCTGGCCGGACCGGGAGCCTTACTATCCAAGTGATCCTGTCCCAGGAGCTTCCTCATTCGGGTGTCTTCTTCTTCGCGACGTGCGCGGGCGATTCGGGGGGCAGGGCTCGGGGACGCATCCATCACATGGCTCTGATCGCTGTCGTCGCTTTCTTCCATCACGGCGCGGTTGAAGGCTTCAGTTATCGAAAAGGGCTTTCGGTTCGAGAGTGGGATGCCGGAAGGCCTGGGTATGCGCGTGCCGCCAGAAGACGTCAAGCTGCTCGTGCTTGCTCTCCTCTCGAGGGATTTCAATTGCGGTTCCGAGGTGCGTCGTAGGATACTATCGCCGTATACACTCGATCGATTCCTGCTCGTTGCGAGTTGTGCGCGGTCGGTCTCTTTAAGCTTGTTGTCGTCTCGTGAACTGGAGAAAAGCGGTTTCCTCCCAGACTCCTTCACGACGAAGGAGCCCGTGAGCCTCCCATTTGGCCGCGTGTCGCGATCCATGGTCTGCGTTGGCGACAATCGTTGGGGTTGTGACGGGCGACTTAGAGGGTGTATTTGTGTGGATGCATCGCCGACAACGGTTGCGGCGCGTTCATGACATGACACGGCGAGCAATGCGAAAAGCGTTGAATGGGAAAGGGCGGTCAGGGCGGGACGTGGTTGAGCAGTGAATCGCGAACAAGAATACACGTGTCTCGAAGCTCGAAGAGGTTGTGGGATGCAGCAAAAATGACGTGTTTGGCGAGATTCAGGTTGTTTTGGCGAGTTCGCTTGAAGCTTGGATGGATCCTGAGTCCGATTCGTCCGCCGTCTGCACCTTCCTTTGTTTTGAATTTTGAACTTTTGGTCTGATGTAGCCCCACATTTACCCATTTCTGCCCATCGTTCCTGCTTTTGGTTCGTCCACGATCCCCTGCTCGGAACCGGCGAGATATTTATCCGAATCGGGAGATATCTCGCGGTAATCTGCGTCTAGACTCCGTATGCGTGCATGATGATGCCAATACGAATCATCAACAAAGAGGTGGTTGTCGCGCAACGTATCGGCGTCGTGTTTTGTTTCATCTGCTTCCTTTTTGGCCAGACACCATCAGCCAACACAAACGGACCTGGCAATGATGCATTAACGATGCCCCTCGCGAGGAGTTGCATCAGCATGTGCAGCGGCGGTGAGGATTGAGGTGAGACGATACGAATACGGGCACGGCTCGAATACGTGACGATAACTCACATTCCCCCAAGCAACCTGAGACGCGTTTCGTTGGCATCATGCCCCAACAAGTCAACGATGGCCGCCACCCAACGCGAGAAGACCTCCACATTGGTAAGCCGTGTTTCGTGAACGACCGATGTTCAGTCGAAGGACTCCCCGAATCACATGCTCCTCTATCTAGAGCAGAGCCCTAGATTTAGGAATGCATTACGGATTTCAGCCAAGTCTCACATAGACGAAGCGGTGGCTTCGACACAAGCTGAATCTGACCACGTTATGTCCAGTTCATTAAGAAGTCAATAAACTTAGTGGAATGAACCTGGTGATTACAACTGTCCAGTGTTTTCTCGACTTGTTGGCTCGATCCGCCCTGAGCTGGCTTCTTCGAAATCGCAGCCTTGCTTCCTCAGTGTCCTTAAATCCTAGCCCCTCTCGATCCGCCCTTTTCTTAGCTATCCTTTCTTTATAGCAAGGTCAGAGACCGATGGAAATGATCCTCTTTATCACTAGTGCTCTGCGTCACGGTGCTCTCCAATGATGGAATAATGGGTTCTTTCGGACCAGAGAAACCAGTCAAGTTCGGGGTTGCCTTGGGTCAAGGTGATGTCGACGACCGAAATTCCTGAGGGATTCGGTCAAGGTATACTCTCACCGGGAAATTTGCTTTTAATCGTTTCAAGACTTCGACTGGGCAGTGGCCGACCTCAGATCCGGACGACTGGCTTGTAAGACCATTCTCTAAGGCCCCTGGATGCCGACAAGTTCGCCCTTGCATCCATACCGTAGCTCGCCTGGCTCAATCTTCTCACAGCCATCAACAAAAAGTCACACTTCATAACTTCGTTCTTCTCTTGGGATCTCGTTTTGGAATCTTGGACCACAGAGCCCGCTCAAGCAGAGCCTAGAGTCGAGAGGATTAGATACGATTAGATCACCAAGGCTGAGGGACAAAGTACTAATTCATCAAACATGCAATGTATTTAGGAAATCTGCCACTATCTATGAACATTGGATCCTCCTTCAGCTTGAACTCGAATAAACCGCTATTGTCCTCGTATACTATGCCAAGCTAACAAATGTACTCTTCCTCCACTGTTGGAAAACTCGATAGACTCGTCATCTCACTTTCGCCGTGGCCTGCGCTGATTGGCCTGGGGATTCTCCGGCTTCACTTGAAAGGCGATTTTCTGCCACTCTTCACGAATGTTCTGAGATTTGGTCTGAAGGCAGGACGTCGGCATACGGCTATTTGGTGTTTGCACGCGAGCGCAGGCTCCGCCCCCTGTCTCGGCGATGAGAACGCAGAGCTCATCATTCCCGGATCTTGGGGAGGTGCAGTGCAGCTTGGCGGCAATGACATTTGGGCCGCGTCGGATAGTCCGCACCTCGAGGTGCAGCCTGCCGTCCTTCATCTGAGAATTCCTCGCCCCAGGAACCTTTTGGACATCGCTGCAGTGCAGGAAGGCCAATGGAGATGGCGCAAAGATGCCAAAGTTTGGGACCTTGGCACCTGTCCCAATGTAAGGTTCCATGGTCCAGGTGAATAGAGACTCGTCCAAGGTGCGCTTGATGAGGTATTGCTGCAGTATCAAGAAGGCGTTTTCGCCCGCCCCCTGGATGGATGGCTCGTTGAGGTTGAACAGCCCGAGCAGACAGTTCCCCATGTCATCCTGCTTCGTGGTGATTCTATGTGCCGCCCACGACATGCGTTGAGCGACCGAGAAGGCAGCGGGCGGCTGGACATGAGCCAAGACGTCCTCGGGGATTCTGGTCTTGCGCGAAAGCTCCCTCATGAGACCGGTCCTGGTCCCGAGGAACTGCCAGCCTTGGTCGAAGAAAGAAATGGACTGGGGCGCAATCAACTCTTGCAAGGTCCACCCTCGGTCGAACCAAACGCTGTCAACCAGCCTCTTCTTAGGGACGTCTTCCAGGTACGCGATGCATACGGCGCTCATGCTATACCACCGGTACATGCTGCGAATGGCGTCGTCTGTCTCGCCGTAGTCCATCTTGTTGATGCAGCACGTGTCAATCCACGCGTAGCGGCAGCTCTTCGAGCGGGCAATGTCGCAGAGCTTTTTGATTTTGGCGAAGCCCTTCTTTCGGGGCAGCAACTTGGAGGTGTGCCAGGTCACCATATCCTGGTAAGAGACTTCCTCTTGCTCGGTGCCCCATCTGTGAGACAAGATGGCGTACGGGTTGCTTTTGAGGTTCTTGTCCGTGTCCTCGATTTGTCGGAATTGCAAAGTGGTGGTATCGAGGAAGCGCATGGTGGAAATATTGGAAGGCATGGTGGCTAAGAGATGATTTTTGAGAGTAAAAGATGTGCGAAATTGGCAATGGAGTAATTGGAGTGTTGTGTTGTCAATGGTGAGATCTGAAGCAAAGGTAAGGGACTGAAGGCAGTTGAGGCAGCTTTTAAGCCCGGACTTTTGGAAGACCTCACGCTATAATATTTAGGACTTCGGATACAGTTTTCTCATGGTTGCCGCGCGCTAGATAGCTCATGTTTCAGTTATTTGGAGGTGTGAAGGATTCCATTCTCAACTTCATCACCAACATAACCTAAGTTCCAACGACCAACAATGCCTTGGCGGTTGGGCCTTGGCAGACAGCCTCCCAGATACGTACTCAACGCGACGAAGATTCCAGTTTATGTTGCGGCTAACGCGAACACCGGCTAATATCACACCCTGGAAATACTCTCGCTGGAATAGTCTCATGAAATTGCCCCAGATACTGACATGTGGTGACCATGTATACCTGAGAAGGCGCCTTGCAGCAGAAGCCAGACGAAGTAATGAACAGTGGGCCCGTCTCATCACGAATTAACCGGCCCAGTAAAAGAGCCCAGTAGGAGGGGCAGCGGTTAAGTGTGATTAGACTACTCCGTAGCTGGCGTCACGAATCACAATGGCACCCGACCACCCACCAGCTCTCAACCAAATTAACCAACGGACGTGCAACTCAGGGCGGTTTGGTAGTGGTTCCAATATGATCGTAAGTTACTACAGTACGCATTCGGACATATTCTGTTGGTCCTCCCCTGATCAACGCCAGTTGGGCTGCGTACGGTGTTAAGATATGTCGCACTCGCACAGTACATCACATCGCAAGCGTCACATCGGCCATTCAGGAGTTTCTACCGGTACTGGCTGTTTCCCAATCCAAAGCCAACTCCTTTTCTTGTCGACCCGCAGGGTTGTGAAAGTCCTGGTGGCCTTGACGCCGAGCATCGAGACCCATTCGATCAAGCCTTGCAGACATTGACGCCGAGTCGGATTTGGACGGGCACGCTAACTCCGTCCAGGGTCCTCTGACAGGGCTCGCAAATTCGGGCCGCGTTTAGCTCGTCGCAAGGGGAAGCAACACACTTGCTCGCAAGTATTATTAGCAACAAGGGCAGTATTTTTAGAAACTCCCTCTTGCACGCTAGTTTCGAATCTTTCGCCAATACACCAATGTCCCGAAGAAGTTGATCTCTGTACGGATTACCTACCATACATCTAACGGATCTGCCAACTCCATGCCCATTGGATGGCTGTTCTTGATAACCTACCGAGGTACCCAACTGAAGATGAGCCTAGATACTTGACTTTCTTGTTTGGTAAACTGATCCTGTCTTAAGCCGTCGACTACCGTCAAGATACGATTAAGACATGAGAACTATCCCGCTCTTTGCGGTTTCATCCTCTACCTACCTGCCGAGTCAACTCAGCGTTCAAAAACTCATCCTCCTTCTTTCTCGGCGACCACTTCTCGCTCTGTCATGTGAAGCGATTCGTGGGATGCGACGGGGTGATTCCTTGAAGACTCAACTATTTGCTCAATTTAAGATATTAAGCCACCTTTATTTGCTGAACGACTCGTAGAATAGATTTAGCTTTCGGGATATAACCTCTAACCATCTTGACAATGTCACTTCTCAAAAACTTAACATTCACCCTCCAGTACTTAAGACATCGACCCCCCTTCATTGCCCAACCACTTATAGGCATTCTCCATTCCCACACGCAATCAGCACTCTTCCCCCGGGAACTGGGCGCAGAAGCCGTCGACGCACACGAAATCGATGCAATCGTTGTTGTCGGAACAAAGCACGCCGTAGCACGTAGGCCCGCGACACGATTCCCCGATCTCGCAGCCCCCTTCGCAGTTGTTCGGCTCGCACAAACCTTCGGCGCAATAGCAATCCATGGGACACCTAGTATCCGCCTCGCACGGGGCTAGTTGTAGTTGAGGTGCGGGTGGTAGTTGTACTCTAAGTGTAACTAGACGTGTGGCTAGTTGTAGTTGAGGTGCGGCTGGTAGTTGTACTCAAAGTGTGGCCAGAAGTGCCACTGGTCGAATCCGTGCTGGAAGTATCGGAGCCCCTGCCGGGGGAGGACGTTGTCGATGATGATCCGCTGGATGTGGTCGTGGTTGATTGTGGTACGTCAGCCCCTATGTCAGAGGAAGAACCCACGATGGAGGACGTGGACAGACCGTTCGCTAAAGTAGACGGCGCAGATGTGGCACCCGTCGTGGTCATCGAGCTTCCAGACGTTGATACGCCCGTGGACGCGCCGGACTCCCGGAGGAAGAACCTGTCGGAGCCGATGATGCATCCAAGACATCTCGTTTGTCTTATTGGGTCCTCGTTTGCCTTTCTTGTCAATGTTGCGTGAACTGCGTGCCCCTTATATCAGCACGTGAGAGCAACCCTTTGGTTGTTTAAGCCCCTTGGTTACTGAGCAGAGTTTGTACACCAGCTACGAAAGAAGCAGACGACTTGTTCCCTCCCTCTACTCCAAATCGCCTCCTCACTTCCACCATGGCCTCACTTCAAGACGCCATCCTGACATATCGGATGGCTACCATCACGCAGTGCTTCCCCAATAATGGACTCGCGCCGGCTTTTCAAGTAAACTGTCCGACCGCCGTGGTCGAAATGCCGGCCGTTACCGGACAAGCCATCTTGGTTCAGCTCGAGGCACCGA
Organism: Thelonectria blattea; assembly: GCA_024115155.1. Classification (NCBI taxonomy): domain Eukaryota; kingdom Fungi; phylum Ascomycota; class Sordariomycetes; order Hypocreales; family Nectriaceae; genus Thelonectria; species Thelonectria blattea. Next base: position 27,509 of record JAMQMW010000393.1, read on the forward strand.
GCTGCCACCGTGCAACTGCAACACCTGCCGCCAAACCGTCGTGTACACGACCAGGTACGATGCCTTCTGCCCGAGCGGTCTTTACCAGCAGGAATACGTCGTCACGGAGACGTACAGCGGTGTCAGTGCAGCTCCCACGGTGCCTTCGACTACGCTCCGGTTTGGTTTCGTCCAAGAGGTGCAGACGTGCACCACCTGCGGTCCAGAACCACTCACCGCGACGATCACGCACCCGAACACGGGCAACCTATATGTCGAAGACGTTTCAAATCCGTCATCAGCTTCGTCGGGGGCACAGTCTTACGAGATTGACGTGACCAACGGTGTGGCTGCCACGGCCACAGGCTCGCACGCCCAGGGAGGCGACGGCTCTGACCCCGATGCGACCGGAAATGAGGACAATTCTCCCTCGCAAACTCGAGGAGACGACAGTGTTGGGTTAGGTGTTGGTCCTGATGCGACTGGAACCATCATAGCGTCTTCCTTTCAGACTCGAGGAAGCGACGTTACTGCCACGGTCATCGTTGCTCCCGATCTCAGCAGAACCCTGAACTCTCCGGATTCTTCTCCTTCGCAAGGAACCGACAAGGCCGATTCCAACTCTGGATCCGACTCTGATTCCAACTCTGGATCCAACTCTGATTCCGTCTCTGATTCCAACCGAGTATCCGGTGCCGACCTGACGGTCACACTTGAACCTAGCAGTGGGCAGACCCAAACAAGCGACAACAACAATGCGAGCGTCTCGGCGCCCGGTGGTAAGCTCCCCCTGGTGCACTACGATATGGACCAAGTCTAACGTTTGACTTCCACCAACATTAGAAGACGACGTCTATACCAACCGGACCAGCTCCGCTTATAAATCGACCGTCATCTCTATGGTTAGCTTGAGTGCTATAGCTGCAGGCATGGTTCTATTCTTTTACTGAGGGGCATTAATCGGTGGATGTTGGCCAGGTCTGAGTACGTACTCTGGGTCGTCTTCTCAGAATCTTGGAAACGGGCATTCTATTACTTCTAGGGTTATTAAAAGATCAAGTAATGAGAAGAGAGGAAGGAATTTAATGTGGTGTCTATGTGGTACGCATAGTTTGACTTAATTACTTTACCTAGGTAGTATATTGTCCCGGCTGAACAACTCACGCCAACATGGAGGCAAGTATCAGCTCCGAGGGGGGGGCATATTTCTAGATGAAACCTTTAATTACCAGCCATAATTAAGACATAAATCTTTCAGTTCACGGTCGATTGTCGTCGGATGGAGGATTAATAAGCCACCGGGTGTGGCGTCGCTAATTCTCCTAATGGCCGCAGTTGTAATGGCAGCCCTCCGCGTGCATCATTCCAGTGCGTCATGACGACACCATCGGCATCCCTACGGTGGTCTCCGACTGCCTCGTTCTGATAGACATTTTGGGGCGGACAAGAGTAGGTGAGAGTAAGCGAAGTCTGCCGTAGCGTTATGACTCGCGGATAATGCTCAGTCCCACCCAAGCGACTTACACGATGGGATCCCATCGACACTATTCAGTTATTTCTCATGCTCCAGAGACTGTCTCATTGGTTCTTATGAGCCTCACAGTCCTCTCTTTCTTTACCTTCTTACATTACCTTCATTGTCTTCATATATCAATATTCCTCGAATTTTCCTTCAGGAGGGTCTGTTTGAGTGGATTTAAGGCGAGTTCGAGGGGCATGTTGACGCAATGGTTCAGAGATATTTATCCTGCTGGTCCCCTGTTGGTTGCTATTGATGTACTTGTGTATTTATCTTGTTGGATTTAGTGATCTATAAGAACATGAACGCTCCCCTTGTCTTGAAGGAAGAAACCCCCCTGCCTGTCATTTTGCCCTCTCCACGTACGGACTATCATAATCAAGTTTCAAACCCCAAAAATCAACTCGCATTTCGTCACTTTATTCTTAAGTCATATTTCTTCTTCTAGTTATTCCATCTACATTGTTATACGGCCAAACCCTCCAGTATCGAACTTGGTACTGTCTGAAACAGGATGGTGAGGACATGGCTATGTGTACATTCCAGCAGTCAAATAACTGACCCTGGGTTCTAAGATCTATGAAGTTACTTCGAATAACCGAGAATCAACACCCTTTGTCTTCTTGAATCATGACGAGCATTTTGGTCAGAAGCTCTGGTTTCTCCTCAAGGCTTGCGCCCCCTATTGTACATGTAGTCGTTGCGAATGCGAAGTGATTGTATGCCATGCCGAGAGCCTCGTCATTGCATCACGTTTAACCCTTGAGCTTCTTTGAAATACACCAGTCATTCCACAAGTAGCCACTAAAGTTCGCAGTCATCCTCTAGTGATTTTTTTTTTTTTTTTTTTTTTTTTTTTTTTTTTTTTA
>JAMQMW010000394.1:0-28449 GCA_024115155.1 Thelonectria blattea
AGACATATTATAATAAAGATTCACTATTAGATAGTGATCAGATATATTTTAGATGCCGTCTCGATGTCAGCCCCTTGTGCCATTGTTAGAAATTCCTGATGCTCCTCCGAGCTGAGTTCTCCCTCCAGTCTCTTTAGACCCTGAACGATTTGGGACTCAACATCGAATGAAGGAATTACCTAATTACGTCTGCATTTCCGGGTTTTCTCGACGTGCAAAATCTACTAGGCAGCGCCAAGCCCGACAGCTCTATGTTGCGATTCATACTAGTTTGATATGAGGTTGCAATACGACGGAAGCGAGGGGCAGCAGATCATCAACCAAGTTGACGAAACAAACGCTCTGACGGCAAAGGCAACTAGAAAAATATAAGCTTTTCTCCTAGCATCTTATTGCTCCGTCCGTGATTTGCCATTGATGATTAGTGAGCCTGTCGATCAGCTGTAATCCAACTTGCCGACATCGGGTTGGTCTGAATCATTTACCAACCATCTCCTGACAATTGCTCACCCTTGTGCAGCGAATTCCAAAATCACGCCATTATGATCATTAGATAATAGAAGGAGGCACGAGTATTATCTTGGCAACTTCTTCTACAGCGAGTCAAATGAGGAGTGTCGCCAGACTAATGCAAGCAGCCCTCCAAGATGTCCCCCATCAAGAGATTTGACTTCCATTAGAAACGGTCGGTTGCTTTAATATTTGGGTAGTAATTATTGTCACCACTTAGAAAGCATATATGGTCTGTTACGCGATTGTATCAGGAGACACTACGGCCTCGACTTGATAACATGAAGTGCCACCCTCCTCAAGAGTGGAATTACCTGGCACCTATATATTGAGAAAGCGTAGTGAAACTCATCCAAGGTAACCACAATAGATAGGTATCAAAGGCACTACATGGCCGTACCGTCCACTTATTCCGAGGGCCCCTCGCTATCAAAGAATTCACACGATTAAATGTCCAAGCTGACAATATTTGGTTGTCGGCAGTTGAATAACACCCAGGAGGAGGCACTCGGGTTCGTCGAATACAGGGATACCCTTGAAGCCATAAATAGAATCGGGAATAGGTATTAAGCTAGAAGCGGCTGATTGTCCGTTTTCATCTATAGTCCCGAGATGGCGAGGCCTGACTCGGGAGCTGAGCCTCCAAGTTAGACCGTGAAGGCTTGACGCCACCTGGTTGGAGAAGCGACAACGCCATGAGGCGAGTGGTGTTCCAGGTATATGGTCTAATTAGGAAGCAAAACTGATATTGCTGAGCAACCCCTGAGGAAGCGAGGGGCCCGATCTCGATCGTCGGTGCACCAGACCACAACGCAACATCATCAACATGGAAGAGGAATATGCTTTCACAGCATCCACTAGCTTTTCCAGGCCTCGTTGCTATGAAGATTACTTGTTTAACGCTGAAACATTCTCCTGATTCTGCGCCCATAGGGATCATGTCATTGAAGCCTTAAAACCTCATCGCGATTGGCTCCATCACAACGTCAAAGAGTATCAGAACGACTACCCGATGCGACCCTCCCTCCCACAGTTTTCACGCACCTCGTTCAAGTTTCGAGGGCCTTTTGCTCGACCGGACGGTAAATGAAATAGTCAAACTTGGCGGCCTTGGCTGCCCCGTTCAAGTCTGAGCATGCCATGCCCACAAACGCGCCGGTGAAATTACCATTAGCTCCGCGCCCCCCTCCGCACTCATCAGAAAGGAGTGATGCGTCCCAGACCGGTCCAGTCTTTTTCAGATCCTCTTCGCCTTCGAGAGCGTAAAAGAACTGAAGTTCAGCTTCGCGGATGGTCAGGGCGAGCTTGACTCTGCCGGTGCTGGGAAGTCGCACTGGCTCGGCAAAGGGAAGGGTGAGGCTCCCGTCAGGGAAGGATGACTGGGAAGTCATGATGCTGAGCAAGCGTTGCCCCTTCGAATCGGCCGTTACGGTGAGATAAAAGAAGTTGAAGCGGTTATAGTACGCCGTCAGACCAGCAAACTCTCGCTGGTTTGTGGGAGCAAAGTCGATCATCGTCTCGGCATCATAGGAGAAATGCGTCTGGCGCCGTGCCACAAGGGCTTGTTCGAACCACGATCCGATGGCCTCGCGACCAAACAGAGTGAGGGACTTGTCAGTCTTGAAGATTCGCTCGGGCTCCGGAGTTCTAAGCCACTGGAAGTCGATGTGCACGCCGCTCTCGAACGTGTATCGCCTCTCACCCCAGTACAGCTGTTCGTCTCGCGTCCCCGGAACTTCGACATGAAGAGATGGAGTCGGCCCACTCTTCACGTACAGCCAGTCATCGTCCCAGTACGCCTCCTGGATCGCAGTTTCACGCCCCAGAACGCTTCGCCTGTTTGCAGTGACCGGGCGACTCGTCAAGTGCACGAGGTATGTTCGACCGTCAGGCGTGTCGACGAGGTCACCATGTCCTGCACGTTGCAGCTCAGCATCGGGTGCGTCTCGGGAGCTGAGGATGTGCTTTTGCGGGTGAAGCTCATACGGTCCCCAAATGCTGCGAGAGCGGCTGAGGGTGCAGGCGTGGTTGTAAGAGGTTCCGCCCTCCGCTGTCAACAGGTAATACCACCCGTTTCTCTTGAAGATATGGGGCCCTTCTGTTATGCCGAGTTCGGTTCCGTCAAAGATCTTTCGTTGAGGGCCAAAAAGCTTGCCAGCAGCTGGGTCGAACTCTTGGAGGACGATGCCACAGAAGTGAGGCGGGTAGCGATGATCTCGGAGCTGGTTCACGAACCACTTGCGGCCGTCATCATCATGGAACAGGGAGGGGTCAATGCCGGATGAGTTCGCGTGGACGGGTTCAGACCATGGCCCTTCGATGCTGGGAGCGCTGGTAATGTAGTTTTTCAGATCCCAGAAGGTCCCATCCTTTCTCTTCACATCGGTATACAGCAGCCAAAACGTTTCGCCATCATGGCTCAGACATGGAGCCCATATTCCACCACTGTCGGGGTTTCCTCGCATATCAAGGAGGCTCATGCGGTTCAACGGTCGAGTGATGAGCTCCCAATTGGCCAAATCTGTCGAGTGGTGAATCTGGACACCAGGAAACCATTCAAAGGTTGAAGTGGCGATGAAATAGTCGTTTCCAACTCGAATGATTGAGGGGTCCGGGTTGAACCCAGGCAAGATTGGGTTACGGATTGACGGCATCGCTGTGTGGGTGCTTGGTAAGCCGGCGTTGGACTGGAGAGTTCAGAGTTGTGCGAACGTAGTACTCAAACTTGGGGGTAACATGTGTGAGGGGGCTCTTTCTAGAAGAGTTAATTCACTAATGAATGCGATAGTACTTATCAAGTACCAGACATCTCTACACTTCCTCGAGGGTAAATTCTCGAGTCCGGAAAACAAGCACAATGAGGGGGCGGGCCGAGTCGGCCCAAGTTCCCAACCAGGATACCTCGCATCATTCCCGGAGCGAAACTCCCCGCACCTCTCTTTCATTGGATTCCTTTACCTTGGTATTGTTGCACAGGAATTGAATAGCGGACTGGATCGACACGGTCACTGCATTAGTGACCATTAAAACTTCCCCATTTCTGGAAAGTGGACGGGAGGTGGCATGTTGTGGGTATGTCTCGCGGAGTATCGCTCAGGATCTAACAACAGTCGGATCGGAGGCGAACAAACTTGACAGAGTTACAAATCTACCAGCTTTGCTGCTTACTATCTCGGTGTATCTGTGCCAGATCGATATACGTATGAGACCTATTCCAAAGGAAATTTTTGTGAGCACGCCTATCCAGGTAACTATATATTAAAGCATCAAGACCACGATAATGAACTACCGACTACAAATACTCATCGATAAACCGAAAAGACCCGCACACATAATCTCAAAGCCAGGCATGGAGTTCACGCCACCGTCTCTGATGCTCCATCTCTTCCGACTCAATCTTGTACAGCCTATTCCGCTCGGAACTCCATTCTCCATCATATGACTCGAGGGATTCGTTGTCAGAGTCGCCACTTCCCTCTGCTCCCTCTGCATCTTGCTCTGTCTCCTCTTGCTCTGTCTCTTTCTGCTCTGTCTCTTTCTGCCCTCCAACCACATCTTGGGCGAATTCCCTCTCCCGAAAATTGACCAATATTCGTCTGATTTTCATCATCTCCTCGTCGTCATCTGCGCTCTCAAACGAGGAGGAGTCACCATCGTGACCATTGTCTATAAGACGATCCTCTTCCCGTGTATAATGGCCCCGGGTAAAAATCATTTCATCCAGATGCTCGAGTGAAATATTCGCTCGGGTAGCCTTGGATAAGACCATTTCGAGAAAGCCATAGTCGTCGCCGCCATAAAAGCCATGAGCATTGTCACACAGCCATTGCAGAGGTGTCTCGGCGTCCTCCCTCTTGTAATATTCGCCAGAGGGTTGTGACTTGATGCTTAATTTGCTGAGCTTTGATGTGTCAAGCCTTGCACCGTATTGAAGGAGGAGGCCAATCCGCTCTCCGGCTGCTTCAAGTTTGTCAGGCACTTCGACATAACATCCCTTCAGTTCCACGTCCGGAGTCCTCAAGACCATGTCGGTTTCTTGGAGTACAGCAGTCAAGAGAGGCATTGCGACCCCATCGCACCTCGTCAATGAGTTGGGATCAGCACCCTTCTCGAGCAAGACACGCATGCAGCCAAGGCTTCGCGCATAGATGGTTGCGAAAAGAAGGGGTGTTCCCTGCCGCGAGTCGATGTTCACAGGACATCCGCGGGAGAGAAGCTTCCGAACCAACGTTAGCTGCTTTGACTTTGACGAAGACATTTTGAGGCTGTAGTGAAGTGCAGATAGGGGCTTGACTCGCTCGAGGGTGGTGTCTACTGGGCGGATGAGCAGATCAGCGCCGAGATCCAAAAGGGCCGTTGCGATTCCAAAATGACCTGCCCTGATAGCAATCGAAAATGCGGTTCCATGCTCAGACCAGGCATCCACTGGGACTCTGGGGCGGACATAGGGTTCAATGGCCAACATCATGGCCATGTTGTCCGTCTTTCCTTCGGCGCAGTAATGGAGAAGCGTACGATCATCAATGTCCACGCTGGCAATGTGGACATCTTCTCGTTTGAGCAGAAGCAAAATGATATCCAAGTGTCTCCCATATGCAGCCATGTGTAACGGAGTGATTCCCTCCAGGGATGGAAACCCGGCATCGACCTCGGGCCGGCTCAGCAAGCTCTGGACGGCGGCGAGCTGTCCAGCTTCAGTCGCAAAGTGCAATGGCGTCCGGTCGATGCCGTCTTGGACCATGCCATCGATGTCAGGGCGCCGGAGCAACCACTCAACAAGGGGCATTTTCCACAGATCCAGGTATATTGCCTTCCTAGCTGCTAGATGCAGGGGGGTGATCAGGTACCCGTCGGCAGCGGTTGGGTTGATCTCAGGGCGCTGCAGAAGAGACTGGACGAAAGAGGTGTTGCTTTTTCTGATTGCCAAGTGCAGAGCTGTCTGGCCGTAGAGGTCCGGTACATTGACGTTCAACTCGGGTAGTTCCAACACTCGGTTGAAAAGGACCGAATCGTTTCTCCGAACAGCCTTGCGCAATGCGTCAGCTGCTATGGCCGGCTGATGCAATTCTAGGAGGAGGTCGAGCAAGTGCTGGTGGTCTCGATACAACCGGTGGATGAACTCGAATGCAGGGAACTCTTCAGCTAAAAGATAGGCTCCGTGCCGGATGAGCATTGCTGCAATGTCTAGACTATCGTCTCCGCTATGAACAAGAGCCGCATGAAGAGGATACGCGCGCCAGTTGGCGGGATGTCCAGTCCAACGCGAGGCGAACGGTTGACGGGAGCAAGGATGGTTCCGGGCATGGAAGGAGGAGGATCTTGTGAAATACGGGTTGCGGTCGCTCATTGAAGGCAAATGGACGCTGGCAGCGGCGCCATTATCAAGCAGCCACTCAACCATGGGTCGATCGCCCTTTTTGGCGGCAAGGAAAAGCGGCGTTGCTTTGCGTCGTTCACACCGGACGTTCAAGTCGGCACTAAAACCATGGGCCCTTTTGATAGTGTCTAGTCTCCCATGCTTTATAGCCTAGATGACGCACGACGTGAAAACGGGTTTTTTTATGTTGCACCTATACAGTGCGGGGTTGAGAATCGCATGAAGGCGTCGGCTTGTTTGTGCGAGGCGGGAGTGATGCCTCATAGAAGGATCGCGCATCCAGTTAAACTCGCTGGACCGGGTGACCTCTGCAATCATGCAGAGAATTTCGGCTGGGAGGCTTTCTAAGGTGGCCATGATGAAGAAGAAAAGAGATGAGGATGTAGAGATAGAATGGAAAGCGTGGGCTCACGAGTAAAAGTTGTTGGAGCGTCGTTGTGGCATGTGAAGCGTAGCTTTACGTGTTGAGATGCGTCGATGCGATGGCAATAAAGGGGGTTTATTTGGAACCTGATGGAAGGCTGAATTCTCATCATCCAATTTCGGTGTCACCCGCTTGCCTCCATATAGTGAAGTACAGGCACGCCAACTGGCTAAGGTACTTATTCGTGCGACGTGCGAACACGGATAGACAAGAACAAAACGCCGCTTGCTTTTTTCACCGAAACTATTCGCACCGTATGTTACGAATACAGGTAGTACGACTCACGAGTCCAGTCTCCGAGACACATACCATGCTCTATTGGATGCGAGGTTTCTCGGTTTAAGGGGCAACATGAATTGGAGCCTCTACCTCAGCCGTGTTCCGGGACATAACACCTGATACCGCATAAAAAGCGTGCCTCTACTCCGTACCTAGCTCTAGTCTTCTCGAACAAGAGCACGCCGCTCCATCTACAGTTTTTTTCTTACTTCTTTCAGGGGGTTAATATGACGTTGCCGGAGCAACCATTTAATAGGACATTCTCAACAAGGGGATGCTTCGCGAGTATGGATAAGGACAGATACCTACCTGACTGAAGTACAAAGAGTACTCCGTATCAAGGTATGGATGCCCGCATAGATATCAACATGAAGGTAGCACATACCTACAAATATAAGGTAGTGGTCAAGCACGAGGTTAACACGAAGGAACACAAACAGCCCACTAAATCAGCACTGACGACCATTACGATTGCGGACAATAGTTCTTCGATTGGCGGGTTACCCTAGACATATCTAAATTTCTCACAGACTCACGTCGACGGCGGGGCCATGACTTCCCAACTACCCTTCCACCCGTGAAAAGCTTCCTCGATGAGCATTGCCGTCTCGACCCATGGAACTTTGAAAGCTCCAGAGTTGAACATGGGCGAGTAAATGGTAATTTCCCTCGGCCCGACCTGCGATCTGAGCTCTTGCAAGCTGGTCCTTGTCTGGCTCAGAATTTTGCTCTTGACGTCCTTCCCCGGCTTGCCCGTTCTGTCGTTCGGCCCCCCAAAACCGTAGCTAGTGAAGAGACAGACAATAAAGATGCTAGGCGCTCCAGCCGCCGCGTCGGCGGGCTGCGGGGGAATGATGAGGCACTGCCCGGCGAGGGACTTTGGCGGCCAACGCGTTGACGCGTCGGATTTCGCGTCGTTGCAAAACTTCTTGTACTCTTTGCACGCTTGTGGAAAAACCTCGGCAAGCTCAGCAGCAATACCAGCTCCCCATTGTCCGATGCAATTGGTGGCGTGGATAAAGTAGCTGTTGGGAGGGAGGCTTCTGATGGAGTTGAGGGGCGTTTGGCCCAAGATAAAGGACTGAGTCGACATAGTTGAATGTTTGCACAAGGTATGAGGTTGTTAATGAGGGAGCGGGATGAGAGAGGGAAAATGCTGCAAATAAAATAGCAACGGGAGAAGCCAAGACGTGGGCGAGAATTGTGTCACTCGGCCTGTGAGCGTTAGCGTAGGACTCAGCGCTTTCTTCTCACGACGTCCAGCGGCAAGAGGAGGTCAGCCTCAGCTCGAGCTTAGTGGAAGCATGCAATGACATTCTGGTCCTTCTAACCTTCAGTCCTGAGTTCACAAATGGAAATAACCGTCAAAGTTTGCGCCTACAGCAAAGCCTTGAACCCCGAGCCTGAAGCTATCCCCCGATTGACGCGCTCATCCAACTCCCTCACCAGCGAAGCGAATCTAGCAGAACTCATATAGTACCGCTCAGGCATTCCCGTAGTCACACTCCTTCCAAGCAACATCTCTGCCACCGTCTGGCCACAAAGCCAACTATTGACCATTCCGTAGCCGCCATATCCTGCTGCAATCCACTCGTTCCCGGCACGACGATGGGCCACCTGATCGGGAAGCCTGCCAACCATCGGGTATCCGTCAATGGAAAAGCCCATGATTCCCGACCACGACGCCTTTAGCCGGGGTTGCTCTTCCGATTCGGAATTTTCCGTGCCAAAGACTTCGTGAAGAACGCCTCGGAGATGAATCTTGCTCAACATCATCTCTTCATCGTCGGCTGTGCTAGTTAAATACTCGGAGGCATTCTCATCCACGTCCAGATCGCCGCCGCCAATGAATATCTCCCCGGTGGCTGCGTTCTGCGTGACATAGTCGAAGAAGTGACGAAAGATGAAGGCCCACGAATATTTACCTTTGAAGGCCTTGATGCGATCTCCTGGTGTTTGCACCGTCATTTGACCACGGCGTGGCCAGATGATGCCTCGTAATCCAGGGAGCAAGTGCGACACATGGCCTTCTGTGCAATGAACAATATGCTTCGCGCGCAGGTTCCCTCTCGGCGTCTGAATGGCGTAGGGGTATTCTTTGTTCCCGGTTTCGACAACCCTCTCTGCAGGAGTGAATGTCTCAATGCTGAAGCGCGCTTGATGTCGAGCCAGCAGACTGCGGAAGACGGCAGTGACAAGGCGGAATGGCCAGGCTGCCCCGGCAGGCCCTGAGAGAACAGCTGCTGCATTTTCGACCCCAAACTGTTCGTAGGCCATGGTCAGCGATTTGGCCGGTTGCAATGGCTTGAAGAGGTGAACAGTTGGTGACTCACTTGCTTCGTATCCTGCCCTTCATGAAGCCGAAACTGTCCCTGTAAGCCGGGAAAGGCCTTTTCGAATTCAGAGAGGGCCATCTTGATATCTGGCACCAAGGCCTTGTGCATGAAACTGGTCAGAGCCGTCACACTCCTGACCTCTCCCACTTCAGTTGCGCCGTGGCGCTCAGCCTCACTGGCGATTGCCGGGAAATGTGCAAGACAAAAGCGAACGAGTGAAGCAGCAGCATCTGGACCAAGTTGAGTCTTATGCTTGGCGTACTCGGTCACAGCGTTGAATTTGACATGGCCTCCGTTTCGTCCAGTTGCGCTAGAACAAAGGCCTCTGGCCTCTAAAACCGTGACGGAGATTGACGCATCGCTCTCGAGGAGCGTTTGAGTAACGCTGCATCCAGTGATACCAGAACCGAGAATGACAACATCCCGGTGATCGGGAAAGGTGGACGATCGGATCTCCGAAATGTTTTGCGGATGGGCTTGTTGCCAGTAGGAAATCGTGGGGTTCGGGTTGGGCAAGCCCGGATCAGCAAGAAGCTTTCGCGCAAGCATGATCCTTGGACGAGTCTTGGTTCGCAACTCGACGAGACGGCTCAATGTAGTTGGGCTAGGTTGGTTGTGATGGCTAGTAAAGAACTTTGAGGTTGATGATTGAGATGCGGGGCTGGGCTCTGAGGTCGTCATGCTGCGAGGAGCGTAAACTTGCCTAAAGAGGCAAGTGAAAGCGAATCCATGGGATTCTCCTTCTTCACGCACCCATACGTCTAAAATCTATAGGCGTTAACATTCAATCATACGAGAAACTGGTTGTGAAAGGCCTGTGATGTGGAAGAGTGTCCTACATTTACCTAGGTAACCTCGGCTAAAGGTGAAGAACCTTCCATCTACTCAGCTGGTGACAATATTTGCGGTAAAGTAGTTCTGTTTGTTCTCTTCAAGGCAATGGTGTGTCTAGATCGGTCATGTGTGTAGCCAGAGCTCATAAAATACATCTTGACTGCCTCGAGAATGGCTCAAGTGAGTACTGAACTGAGTCCGCGACAGCGTCTCAAAGCCAAGGCACGGCGAGGCATCTTCTGGCTTCGCGTGACGCCTGCGGTACATGTAGGCAATCAGATGGCCTCGGCGACAACTCAACAGAATTGGTACAATACAAAGATGTCGCCAGTAAAATATATTGCGAGTATGAACTTTCTCGCCAGTCAGAGTACCGCTATCAGTGGGCGAAGGACATGATGAAGTGCCATTCACTGCGTCACTGCGCCAAGTTTTTCGGTTTTGGGTCTCTATCACTCTTCTGTTTATAACTAATAGCAATCCTATACAAGAATAAAATAATGTCAGACAATCGACATAGAGAGGATGTTCGTGTGGCCACTGTTTGACGGGTACGGTAACTTCAATATACTTTGGATCACGCTGCTTCGATTAAACAACATTCCCAAGGCCCTGACCAAGCTTCCCAATTTCAATGAAATGGCGCTCTGGTTCTCGACAAGGAGAACTTGACCCAGCTCCAATAGAAGACGGTGAGGGTATCGGTCTCCCGAAATTGAGAATATTAATGACCAGGTCTGAAAGGCATCCGCGTGTCTAAGGAGAACAGAGTGGGCAGATAATCGACATTTCATCCGATGCGAGGGGAACTTAACTAAGAATGGCGAGGCCAAGGAGAAAGAGACCGTGTGAGTCTGACCAAAGCTGAAAGATTATTGTTGATGTCAGTTGAGGAGAACCTCAGCACTGATAGGTGTTCAGCTTGGCACGGGCATCGTAGGAACATGAAGCCACCCCTCAAACATGCCTCTATCCACTGCCGAGGAGAGCCATGAGACCGGGAATACCGGCAGCTTATAGACGAAGCGAAACAAATATATAGTCGATAGCGTTTTCCATGATCCAAACATCATAACCGTCTTTGCTCCGTACGGCAGTCGATAACTTGACGATCCCAGGTCCGACCTATTATTCGTGCGGAGTACGGAATATACTTCATTGGCAGCAAGTTCCGTAAAAACGCCTTATGCAAGCTCATTAGACTACGACATTAGGAGTTGACTAGCGAGGTTTCCCTGGTGAACCCGTTGGCGACCTAATTCGAGACAGCTGCGACAGGTTCACATCCCGGCCCCTGCTGGCATAAGCACCACGGGTCAACGGATAAGCCATTTTAGAAACACTCGCCCGCCTTTCCAGAACAAACTGAACAATGAGCCCTGACGTAGTCAAGTTCTGATACTGAGTTTTTGATGCTGCTACGTCTAGTTTGTATCACGGGGTATGAGTGAGGGCGACCTTCGGCAGGACTTGCCGAGATGTTGGCTATGGCTCGTAGAAGAGACGGCCGCCCTATTGATGCCTAGTAGCCTTTTGCTTGCATCGTCTGATGGATAAGACGGGTTGCCTATTCGGGTTATTATGGATTGTGTCTGCACTAATGGAACTTACCATCCTGACTGATTGGTGTATCTATCCGTACTCGATTATCAGCTGGCTATCATTGATGAACGTGTAGAGTATCTGGTTCTGTTCTTGAACGGAACTCAGATGCCATAATTTTCGTCTAATCAACTGCCCTATTGCAGTGATAGTGCTGACCTCAGCGGCGAGCCAGAGTAAGTTCCTGATGTGGTTGTTCCAATGGATTCAGGGTGCATGCCGAAGAGGGGCCAACAATACTTTCACGCACAACTGCACAATGTCCCAAGCGTCGGAAAGCAATCAAACGAACGACTCGATGAGGCAGATATAGATGGTACGGTAAGAATGAAGGAAGAATGTAGTTATCGAGTTTACACACATGCTCTCTGAGCTAGATATTCGTATCTTGGACAGATGAAGTCCACGGTAGGCTTGGATTTCCTCACTCAAAGAGTTGACTTATCCCTGTCTGATGAAGTGGAGATAACGATGGTGTGATAAGAGTTATACGGGACTTTGAACTAATGCAATGCAGACACATGGGCGGAGCAGAAGCATTAGAATGTGGCGCAACTTCGTGGGGGTGGTTGGTTAGGTACCAACTGGACTTGAGCTTGAAAGCTTACGACAAATCAAGCTCTTATTTCTTGAAGCCGGTTTGGGATCGTCATCACTGAGCAAATGAAAGGAGCTATTCCAAATATCTTCGCCTTCTTCCAAGGTAGTGAGTGTTGCACATCCACGTAGGGGAGCGATTCAAGTGAGAACGTAGCAGTCGATCAAGATGACTAAATCGCAGCGGAAAACGACCGCAGTGGACATTGCAATGCAGCCAGGGATTACAGTCCGTTCTGACAACGTTACCTCATCTAAGAATACGAAAGACGCATGGATAGTCAACGATGGGTAGACAGAACGCGAATCATCAAGCGATCAGGGTAACTAGAACTTTCATGAGCTTGATACAGGGTAGCAAAAATCAGAGACTTCAAGCTTCTTTCCTTGAGCTGCAAGTCTCCAAAAGTATCCGCTTCATCCCCGTCACATCCCACGTAGATCCCCCCCCTTAATCCCGGGGTAGGGCGGGAAGCCTCCCAGCAAGGGAGCAAGGTGAGCAGTCTTCGGCCCTTCATGTTCCCTGTAAATGTAATTAGAAGCAACAAGGAAAGGAATGGGAATTCGCCCAGATTCAAATGCGGCTAAAAGTATTCGTAGTCCCTCCCTCGCATACGTATGCGGCTGCTGTCCTCCTGGTGGCCCCCGAGCGCCACATGTCTGCTTCGTATGAATCGTACCCACCACGGGCAATGTTTTACCTTGCTCGAGGTAAAACATGAACACGTCAATATTGATGAGACTGATACCGTGAGTCGTACGTCGTGTTGGCTTGCCTGCTTCTTCCAAAGTGTGGTCGTGCGTCTTTGAGTTCTCTGATCTCATGCCATCAAGGTAGGCACTCCTGAGATTTGCGGCATAGCTTCTCCGCCGTGGGGTGGAGGAAACCACGAGAGCCATGGGCGCAGAGGCCAAGTGACTAATATTGCCGAGATACCGTGCATTGTAGTCGGTATCCATGCTGTTGCCTTTCAAACAAAAGATCCTGGAGGAACCCCCACGATGGGACTTTGAGGATGCTTCGAGAGTACGTAGCAGGGTGTTTTCGGCTACCTATGTTGGGCATCAATCGTTGCGGTTTAAATTTGTGACCAAGCTTGAAATATCCCCGCTTCGAGACGGCAATTAGAAGATCGAGCTTGCGGTAATATTTGGCTGAAGAAAGTTGGTGGAATCACCGTCATCTCGGTGAGGGCCAGGTAACCACGTTATGCCCAAGAACCTGGGTTCCACGTGTGTCACTGCTCGTTGGTGCAAAGCCTCCTGCAGTGCATGACTGAGTTCTCTGCGTCGACAAGGTTTCTGTCACATCTCCTGTCACGCGATGGTGGCTTTGAGTAACTTAAAGTCGCGGGCGTCCTGAATCGTAGGGTGCAGGATGCAGGGAAAGTCTCCCCAGTCAAAACTCCATGGCCCTTTGCCACTCGGCGGCCAAGGAAACGTGTTCCAGGGACCGGCATCAGTTATCGGATGGAACCCAATCGCGTCGAATAGCGCGGCTCTTAAGGCTAGGCCATCGGAGGCCGGGTCGGTTGAAGTTGAGGCTTTGCGGATGCGGAAGTCAAGTGTCAAAGTTTGGCAGTGGGATGAGGTGCTTTGCTAGACGGATGTTGGTGATCCGGCCGTGTTATCAAAGTAGATTTCCAGGCTCCGTTCTCGGTACCCATCCCTCGTGCGGCTATTGTTGGAGCTCCAAAACCCCCCTCCGTCGGAGCCGCGATGTGCTTTCAGGGTCCCTGGTTAATGAGCAGTTCTAGGGGCACCACGTGAACAGATCATGGCAGACAAGGGCGCGATTCAGTCAGCCCGGGGCCAGAAGCACTAGTTCCGGGCCGTTCTCAGCGTCGGTCACCACGGTGTGAAAGATGGTGGTTGAGGCCGCTGCCGCACGTGTGATTTGAGCTCGAGTTAGCATCGGACTCGAAGCTCAGCCATGTGGCTCACTAAATGAATCCGGTCGTGATGATTTGTCGCGTGATGGGTGAGTGGACGTACGGGACGCTGCGGCATTGGCGCCACCCGCTGCGAGTGCGAACTACCGAGTGCTTTAGTGCCAGGTGGGAAATGTTCCCCTTGTCCTGATCGACGATGGGGCATCTCCAGAAGAAACGAGGAAATGCTACTTCTCTGAAGGCGAAGCGACTTAGGGGCCAGTCAGACGTTCACTCTATTGTTCGAAGATTCAGCGCAGAAGGACGGGGGGCGGCGGCGAACAAAAGGGAGGCGGCCTGACGGAGCAAGGATTAGGTAGCGTCGGAAG
Source organism: Thelonectria blattea (assembly GCA_024115155.1). NCBI lineage: Eukaryota > Fungi > Ascomycota > Sordariomycetes > Hypocreales > Nectriaceae > Thelonectria > Thelonectria blattea. Next base: position 14,220 of record JAMQMW010000394.1, read on the forward strand.
CTGGCCGGCACACGTGTCGAAGGTGCAGAGAAGCAGTTCGGCTTAGAGGCTGCACGAGACGAGCCAATGAGAGGCTCGAATCCGTAGTCTTCTATGGAGTCACCGCGAGATGGTCAACCCATCGCCTGGGCCGGGACGGGTTTGGCGCCAGAGAGTGGCAGGGAGGATCCTGGAAGCTGGAGCGGAGATAGTGCTTACACAAGGGATACGCGGAGCCGCAGTGGTTAGGCTGCGGAACCCCGTTTGATGATAGCCACAGAGCGAGGTTGACTTTTGTTCCAAGATGGAATTCTTTGTTTCGTCCAGCTGTTTTGCCTATTCTATGCCGCTTCTAGATGGCCACTATGTCTTACGGAGTAAGTCGACCGGGACGACGCATGAAAGAGCCGACACTACTGAGATCGAAGCTACTCTCAGCGCTTCAGCATCAGCATTCAGGGGGGGGGAACAGAGGGGGATGATATACCTTAGCATAAACTCGCCCTCGACACGTCGGCTCAGCGGAAGACTTCACCCTGGTATCCGCAAGGGTCTCTCAACCGTCCGTCCAGCAAATCCGTCTCGATGGGTCTCCATGCGACTTGGCTCTCCTCGCAAAAGGGCCCTAACCTGTTTCCGCCGTATCTCAAGTCATGTCCTTGAAGATACCGACAGATCCCCCATGTGGCTCCCCACTCGCCATCGCACTGGACCTTCGTCTTGTCTTCCGTCATCTTCATGCCGACCCTTGAGAATCCCTTGATCGACAGTGACAACCTTGAAGGCTTAAATAGGGAAGGCTGTTCGCATCTTGCCAACGGCTGCTCGGATTTCCCCTTTCCGTTCGTTGGGCGCACCATAAAAAGCAAATCTCTCCCCGTCACACCCACCCCAAAAGTCTAGGGTCGGTTTTCGGTGAAGCATTCATTCATTCAGGAAGATACGTTGCGACACAGTGTTCCATTTCTCGCAGAGGGGCCAGTCCCATTCAACACTACAAACTCTTGGCGAAGCTGCTGCTACCGAGACATGGGCAACTGAAATCCCACACTCACATTCGCTTCCTTTCTCGAGAAGTGCACGAAGCAGCCAAACTCGCCCGAGTCCGCCAAATCACGCCATTCCTTTCAACCCCTCAAAATCCCCCGCAATGCATTCATCAAACAAGATCAACCAGTCGTCGTCCCGCTTGCTGCGGACGACAGACGACGACAGGCCCATGGCTCGTGTATGTATCTCGGTTTCATCCAACTTGCTTGTACTTACGTGTGAAACTCAGCGTATGACTTGACAACATATGTGCATGCGCTAATAAAAAACCACCCATCAGGATCTGAAAGACCTCTTCTCCACCCTCATTGTTAGTCTGCTGCCTCTGGGCGCCCATCGCGTGAGGTTCAGCAAGGTGGAATACAGCTTTATTTCTGAAGATGCCATTCATAACCTCGGCAACCTCAAGTTGCTGCAGTCGAATCGCATGCCCGACCCCAAGGATCCGTCTCGCACCGTCATCTCCACGTCAACAACCATCTTTTCCATGAGCAAGGATATGGCCACCTCGCTCTGCCAGCGATTTCTGGATGCCCATTTTATCGAATCAGCAGACGGCAAGCACGAGCCGACCTTCAACCCAAGAGGATGGGTGTGGAAGCCCACGTCAAAAGGAATCACCATCCTCAACTGGTTCTGCTCCAAGAACGGCATCGAACACGATCAGCTGATGGACTTGGTCCAACTCGTCTCCACGCCGTTGATCACCCTCGAGAGGAACCAAGAGACGGACAAGCTGTACCTTGACCGGGGAACCGTTGAGGTCATCTATTGCCGACTGGTTGGGGCTGGCGCGCGTGGGAACAAAGCAATGGTCATGAACGAGTCAACGTACAAGAACCTCGCTGGAGTGAGGATGATGGCCGAGCGAAAGGTCAACGGCCGAGTCTACCACGACACCTTCACCGGTCAAGCCGTGGGTGATTGGTTGATGGACTACACCACGACCATGGACATCCGAGAAGCCGTCGAACTCGCTTCTCTCTTCATTCACCACGATCTGTTCGACACCATTGTCCAGGATCGAGCTCACGCCGCCCAGTTCCCGCGGTGCAAGCTGTTCCAGCCGACCGGGATCGCCATTTACGCGCTGTCTCAGCGTGGGCAGGATCTGGTGGAAAACAGCAGCTCAGGTCGCTGCTCTTCGGAAGGAAAGGCCGAAGGATCTCACCACGGCAACTCCACTGATTCGAACAGCCAGAGACTCGACAAGATTCTCACGGACCCCACGCTTCGCCTTCTGTTCAGGGAGAATCTCCGAGACACGCATTGCGAGGAGAACCTGTCCTTTTACGAGGAGGTTGACGACTTCATCAAACAATGCAAGATGGCCGTTCGCACCCTTCAGCAGATCAACACAGATTCCATCGACAGTGCCAAGGAGCTCCTCTCACAGTCATACATCATCTTCAACACCTTCCTCGCACCTGGCTCGCCGAGAGAGCTCAACATCAACCACCAACTTCGCATGAGCCTTGCGGACCGGATGACAAAGGCCCAGGCCCTGGATGCCACGGTAGCGGACACGCTGAAGGAGGTGACTTCTCTCTTCGAGGGCGCACAAAACGCCGTCTTCAAGCTCATGGCGAGTGTAAGCGGACTGATTCTGGACACGCCACGACGATCGTTTGCTAACGAGATGCAGGATTCGATACCGAAATTCCTTCACAACCCTAAAGCCGAATACAGATTAATTCAGGCTGGTATACGATAGCAGGATAATTATGGGCGGTCATGGCTGGATGATGTAGAAACGAAAAGCCTAATAGTTTCATTGTATTTTTTTTTCTTTTGTTCAACGCACACGCAGCCTGGAGCACAACGCGGCCATTCTGCGCCGGTTCTCTTCTTTTGTCGATTCTACGCCTTCAGTACATAACGAGATAGCATTTTGAGCCTCCCTGGGTAGGGAATGTACATGCAGCCAACCAACCTTTTTTAAAGCTCACCGCCAGTTCCGTTCTCCGACAAGAAACGTTGCCAGTCAGGCAGTGACCGAGTCAAGCCAAGGGAGTCATCCCACGGCGAGCAGAAGATCGGCGGTGGAAAGTGGTACGTACGGGCGGGGACCCCGGAGCCGCAGTGAGAAGGCTCTCGGTGAGGTGTTGGATCAAATCTGTGATGTGATTGCCTGAGCGTGAGATTCCTTGTCAGAATGGGCATTGACGAGTGACGGCCCGCGCCTCCGTTCACCATGATCCATGCACCTCTCCGGACGTGCCGTGCTTGCCCGGTCTAAGCTTACCGGATCCCCTGCCTTGAAAGCACGTTTTCTAGGCACGTCCACAGGTTGTTGGTGTGGAATTCTTTTGCATTGTCACGCGATTTGTCCCGAGGGCTTACGTCTCATTCTTGTTGGCAGGCACGTTGAATCTGGGTAGATGATGGACTCGGGCTATATAACAGAATGGGCGGCTATGGGCTGGTCTTCTTATTGCCCCTGGGTGGCTCAATCCGCGACCTGTCGATTCTCGGTATAAAGCCTCACCATTTTCTGCTCGTACGTCTCAGGAGTGCTCGACCCTGTCGACACGTTGCCATCTGATTCCTCCTCAGACTCTGGAAACTCATCAACAATGACATCCATCTTGCTCATGCCCGTGCAAACATGAATATCTATTAGTTTGTCCGACCAGACCGAAGGGCGCCCAGTAATGCCCTTCTCAAACTCCCCATAAGATCGCAGCGACGGTTTACGGATGAAGTCGACTGGCCGGCCGCGGTTGCGCTTGTGAAACCGCTGGCTGCTGGCGTGACCAACACGCATCAAGCCCCTCTGGAAAGGGAATCCCGCAATCAGACCAGTCTCGGTGTCGGCCATGTCGTGGACAATCTTCACCTTTGATCCTTGGATGGCCATGTCAATGTCAATTGCCATCTGAACAAAGTGGGAAAGCTGCCCTTGTTTGTCAAAGGCATCCGAGCCGTCCGTGTCTGAGTCAGTGACAGATGTGTTGGATCCAAGCCGAGTCAGGGGGTCGATCTCCTTTTCAACGAGGTGGACCAGTCGGGCCAGGTCCACGTGGGGACCGTGGAGCAGATATAATCTGCGGAACGCTCCGTTCATGACGTGATAATAGCCCATTGTATATGGGGTGTCGGAATCAGTCAGCCCTCCTGCGTTGGTAGAGCACGTTAGTCGTGGGACAATCAGAAAGCGGACTGGAACCAAGCTCACCTCGCAGAGACCGCTGAAGGTTGCCAAAGGCTGCCCAACACTCCCCTGCCCACTTATCTTCGCAGTTTGGGGAAAATAGATTGTCATAGAGAATGCGCCAGATCCAGGCCTCAAATAGGACTCGCTGTCTTGAAGCCGTGGAGTCGGTGAGATACTGGGCAGCCTTGGGACAAATGGCTGTCAGCTTGGCCAAGGTACTCTCCTCGAGCGATTCCAGTGTGAAGCCGATTGGAAAAGTATGATTCGCAAAAACACTGATGCCGGTGTCTAACTCCTCCCACTGCCCATGTAGGTCTAAGTAGTATTGGGGGTTGAGAAGATGTGTCTTCCAGCGCCGTCGTTGGTCGCGGGTGAGAGATGCCTCCCAGTTCTCCATGGCTTTCTCGGCTGCATCAGGTTCGAGGGGCTCGATGTTTGGATCATCTGTTGAGCTTGACCCGGAGCTGGTCGGAATATCTGTTTCTGCCACACTGACACTCTGTGGCGACTTTGGTGAGATGACTGGAGGCGTCGAAGCTCCAGATTTGGTTGGGGAGACAGCGCGTGTCGTGGCCCGAGACATCTTTGAAGCCGCGGCTGGCCTCGAGGCGCTGGGTTCATCCAGAGCCGCAGGCGATGTTGGGGAAAGAGGCTCGTCCAAGACCATGGGCTGTGTTGAAGAAGCAGGCGGTGGATGGGTGCTCTCAGCATCCTCAGCAGTAGTCTGGCTGTTCGTCGTTGCAGCAGCCTTCATCGCCCGAGTCGTGACATTAGCACGCCTCGGCGACTGGCTCGGATCGGAAGCGGCAGCATGTTTTTTGGTCACCCTGCCCTGAGATACTGGTCCTTGAGGGGGAGGGGACTTGGACTCTTGTTTCTTTGCTCCTTTTCGCGGCATTTTCTTGGAGGGGAGTCGGGCGGGGAATTGGTGTCGTCGACAATCTCAGCGATTTATTTAAAGAGAAGAGAACGCACGATGGTAGTTGAGCCGGCAACACGCAGGGCTTAAAAATGCGAGCAAGATTGAAGAACAAAGAAGGCGGAGCTACAGTGTCGAGGCACGAGCTGCAAAGCTTCGGATAGTCCGAGGGATTGAGACAAAGGACTTCCAAGCATCTGACACCACTACGTCACTTGCTCATGGTGCGTGCGGGTTTGGTGTGGCAGCGAGAAACACACGAGGGGGACTTAGGAACAATCTCTTTCAGTGTGCAGAGGCACATAGTACTTGTGGCAAATCTGAGAAGAGCTCTCGAGACCAATGAGAAGAGGTCGGATCGGCGAAAATTGGGCCTGTTCCTCTGGCCATAAAGCACAATGTGCCTCTGCACACCGAAGGAGATAGGTTGGTGAGTGGATACAGGTGAGAAACATGGATAGATTGATGCTGTAGCATACATAGATAGGTTAGAGATAGCAAACGCACCAGAGGTTTGGCCCACGAGCGGAGAACTGCGTACGGAATCACGCTCTGCGGTCTTGGACTCACTGGAGGCACTCAAATAAGGACCGACAGGGAGCCGAAGGCGTGCACATCCATAAATGAACAAAGAGACGGGCGCTCGCAAGCACAAATTGTATCACTGAGATGTGGATCTAGCAACACGCAAACATACCACACAGAGGTACCAACATAAGCCACATCATATGCAACATACAAACACCGCTACATACTCCATTAATGTGGGTTGGCGAATCGTTGGGCCACGCATTGGTATTTGCTTTCTCTGCTTTCTTTGATGCTCTGGAAACTGACTAGCATATCGGTGATTATACCTGGGTTCTGGGCTGATTGAGCGAGCAAAAGCCCAAAACCCATTCGTAGATGCCAATGGAAAACAACCCGCTTGTGGAGAAGCATCTTCCACGCTCGCTGTAACCAGTATTCAATAGGTGTAAATTGGGACCTCACCGCAAAGCTGTGGTCATTCTTTGCTAGGACTCCAAATTGTTTCCTGCTTGTTGTTAAAACGCGCAAGACTCTCTGGACTCCTACGTCACCTATACCGTAGGTAGGCATTGAAATATCGCCTTTAAATCCTGGTTCATTGTCCTTCTTTTCTAACCGCATCCAGCCTTCCACCACTTTATTCACTTTGCCCTCGAACTTGATCATTTCTTTTGCACTCAGGGAGACTGGGACAATCTCATGGCTCAAGCTTCTGGGGCTTGTGCCCACGCACACACGAGCCCTGTGGTAGGTCTTGACTTTGGATCTACGTGAGTTCTTCATGATTATTTCCTTCCCATTTCCCTCTTTATTAACGAAAGAGCAGCGAATCAGCAGTGGCTGTCTTTGAGTTTCCCCGATACGGACGTCACTCCCATTCTGGGGACCCGGGTAATCAGCAACCGCGAGATTTGATCCCAAAGTTCCCAACAAGGCTGTTCTATACCAATCCCGAGGACCCAAAGTTGCATTTCGCCCCCCCGAACGCTCGCAGCAATGACAACGAGTTGCGGTACTTTAAACCTTGGCTCATGGACGATCCCCTGGGACGAAAAGGCGATCAGCACATCATGCATGCCGCTGCCCTGGCCGTGAATGGTCTGGACCTCCCCGAGGACCCAAACATCGTGGCTGTTTTCCTAAGGGGTCTTTGGAGGGAAGCGTACAAGATTTTCTACGACAAGCGCCCCAAGCAAGCCCGGCTGCCCCTTCATGTTGTCATGACATACCCGAGTAACTGGAACGCCTCGGAACTCAGACGACTGAAAGCCGCTGTTCGAGATGCGAAAATCGAGGAACATGCTTGCGAAACTTGTGGAGTCATGTACTGTACAGAGCAAGAGGCTGCCGTCCATGGCGTTTTGGCCGACGAATATGAGATTCTGGAGCGTCTCCATCAAGTGAAGCGGCCCTTCCCACAACCACTTTTCCTGCATCATTTGAGATGGAAGAATTGGATCAAATAGAAAACTTGCTAACCTAGTCCAAGACTGATGGCGCAATTATTGTCGCCGACTGCGGTGGCATGACAACTGTAAGTGAGACAACTTCTAAACGACAACTCACTAACTTCACAAGGATGCCGCCGTGTACAGATTCCACACGCCCCAGACATGCGGCGGCTCGGCGTTGCCTGGAGCAATCGAGGACCAAGAGTCAGTTTTCAATGGGGGCATTGGTCTAGACATAGCTTTTGGTGATGCAATGTTGGCCGAACTCATGCAAGTCGCCCAAGCAGGACAGCACTCGCCTGAGCTGGCAGAAACAACTGCGCCCCGGAGGAGAAAAATGATGGAGGTTTGGCACAAGTATATCAAGCTCAAATTTGATGGACTAGCAGGCTACCAATGCTGGCAATTTGAAGACCTTGCCGGGCATACGATTATGATCAACCGGTAGGTGGTCGACTCTTTAACGAGGGCATCAACTTGCTAACCAGTGGAACATAGGGCCATGTTGGTCAAAGTCTTTGATCCCATCGTCCAGAGGATTGTGACTCTCATCTACAACTTGTACATGCGAGCGAGCTTCCGAGGAAAGCCGCCTCAGGTGAGCGAGAACCTGATCAATCCCGAAGATGGTGTGGAACGAAAGCTAATGGGCTGAACAGGTGGTTATCTTAACTGGAGGCCTATCTCGAAACCCGAGGGTTCAACAGCAAGTACGGAAACTCTTGAAGAGGGTGATCAATGACTGCCCTCAAATCGTGGTCAATAGCAGGTAAGTATTCTAAAATCACTCCATAATAGACGTTGCTAAGGTACCGAGAAAATCTGTCGTGTGTCGAGGAGCAGTGTTGACGCGTCTCCCTCCACCATTCTCGTAAACATTGAGGTCATGGTGTGGCCGCCTGTTCTCAGGAATCGTCAAGTAGGGGAGGGGTCATCAACTTACCGAAGTTTCTGACCTTGGGATGGAATTGAGTGGCGCATGAAAGATTGTACGAGAGGTGATGGAGTCATAAGAAGTATGGGATTGTAGGAACGCACGATAGTAATTTTCAAGGAATTGGGGATGTTCCCGGATAGGCTTTATATCAGACTCATACAGATATAAACTCCATAGCAATATTCATCATTCCCGCCAACTTATCCGCACCAGCTTCCCAGGTTTGCAGCCTTTGTTCGTTCAACGGATAGCTCGGATTCGTCCTGGCCCTCGCGAGCTCGCCAAGGGTCAGAACCGGACCGCTCGCATCGTAGAATGCCTTTTCAACCTTCCAGTCTTCGCAGCTTCGAGCCTCCCAGAGCGTCTTGCTTGATAAGAGCGGCATGTCTTCAAGGAACCCGCAGCTACTGCACGGAATATCCGCTTCGATAGAGTTGACACAACTGATGATGAACCAAAGACATGTGACCCTGGAATAGTTAGCATAGTTACATGTGTAGTGGCTTGGGAACTAGGAATAATTACCGCCGCCGCGACTCGGAGAACACCCAAGCCTCCCAGCTTAAACTGGGCTCGGCTTGTTCGGTGCTCGAGTAACCACCAAGCAAGTCGAAGAATCGAGAGCATAGTTTCTGGGAAATAGTTCAGGCTATGAGCTCGAACAAACCGCACATCTGATATGGCGGGGAGAAATGACGTACCTGGGTTGTTTCAAGCATGCGTTGCCCACGACTTAGAGTTTCGGCGTCCCGATCAACCGTGGCCATTATCATGTAAATGATCATTGCCTGAACGGCCGGCTGAAGTTCCGTAGCAGAGAGGCTATCGACCTAGGAGCAAGTTCAGCTCTCAACCAAAAAGAGAAGATTGCATGTTTCGTACTTCACTTCGAAAGCGCCGCTCCTCAGCCTCGATGGTCCGCCAGAGGAATGGTCTTGTCTCGGGCGCCCTCGCTGCGAAGAGCTGAGAAATGCCCATGCAATTCGCCAGTTTTTCTGGGAGGGCTGACTTGTGCCAGTAAGGGTGGATGAAGGGCGGAAACGTTTGTCGACGAAGCATCATCTGCGGGAAGGCGGAAAGACATTGTGAAAGTAACCCGGATGCGACCTTTAATGTAGGACTTCGGTAGCTTAGACGTGCTAGATTACTGACTGACAGTTGCTATCGAATGGTTCCTTCGGGGGAGCTGCTCGTGATATGTGACAGAGTTGACTCGAAAGTTGGCAGCTGGAAATTGGCCCAACTGGTTAGATCGCTGATGTTTGGTGCTTCGTCGTCGAGGATAAAATCCAGTCTGTCCGCGGGTTCTGGAGCAAAGTCGAGAAGTGGTTCATCACCATCAGTGATACCGTCTGCCCAATCGATCTCGTGTGAGCCCCTAGCTATTGCAGAATTACTCGGCAATTGAGGCCTTTGGGCAGAAGGTGTATGGCGCACTTGCACCCGTTCGTGATACAGGCATTCTTCACCCCTTGCCTCGCAGCGAGAACATGGACGAGCAAAACTGCATTTGACCTTTGCCGCACTGCAGGCGACGCAAGATCTTGGGCGGCCTTTGCGCTTCGTCTGAGCACGCTGGCAGTACTTGACATGACGATTGTAGGAGTTTTCTATCAAGGATTGGTAAGTTGCATGAAATGAAACGTGTTGTAGCTCGCAAACCATTTGTGTAAATTCTCTGGCAGAGTGGGCAACTCTTGGAGGCCCGGGAATCAGAGACCAGAGGTTGCATGCCTGAAGGAGTATCAATTTGCCGCATGATTCTGATGACCAGGGAGATTAGAGATGGAATTTGATGGATACAAAAAAACCAGAGCAGAAACCTGGAAGATGGAAGGTGTCAAAAACGCCACGGACTTCCGTGACGGGGAAAACTCCGTTCCTGAACGCGGCCGTAAGCCTTAAGTCCGACACAATATGCATTACTGAATAGCTAATCTAGAAGCAATCAAATTCTATTCTTCGGTCTAACAGTGGCTTTGAGAACAACCATGCAGCGATAATTACAAAGTTCTCCTCCGAGTCCTCTCATACCTAACATAGATATCACTATTCACCAAGGCAGCGGGCCGTTTCGGTCGCTCACGGTTGCAGATGGCCCATCCTCTCCAAGCGTGACCATCTCGACGATGCGCGAGGCCCCAATCTCAGGACTATGCCCGTACTTGGTGTAGCCGGTCAGTGCCGTGCTCACCAGACCTGGGCAAACCGAGTTGACCTTGCCCCCGACATCACTCAGCGCTCGATCGTAGTTGATCATGAGCATGTTCACTGCCGCCTTGCTTGCGTCGTAGGCCTTGTAGTCGGTGTTGTAGTACATCGTTGTCTTGTCCATGGCTCGCTCTAAGCTGCCCATGATACTGGTGACGAAGACGAGTCGCGGCGGCCCGGCCTTGGCCTTTCGCAACAGCGGCAGCAGCCCCTCGGTGAGGGTGGCAGTTCCAATGACGTTGGTGGTGAAGGTCTTAGTGAACAGATCCCAAGTGTTTCGACCAGGATTAAGATCTATCAAGATGCCAGCATTGTTGACGAGGACGTCGAGGTATCCGAACTTGGCCTCAACACTGGAGACGGCTGCCTCGATGGATGCGGGGGATTCGAGGTCGAGTTGAAAGGTTGAAGCTTCGTGACCAGCCTCTTGAAGTTCCGAGACGACCTTTTCGCCCGACTTGGGGTTGCGAGAGCCGATGATGACGTGGTAGGAATGTTCACTCGCCAGGATCTTGGCGACGGCCAGGCCAATCCCTTGGTTTGCACCTGTGATGAGTGCGAGAGGTCGCGTCAAGCTGGAAGGCATTGTGGTAGAGGGAAACGATGAGGTAACTGGGTTACTTTGTCTGTGGTTGTGTCAGGGTTGCTGAGTATCGAATTGTGAGTTGCAGATATGTTTTGAGGGCATTAAACGGCATTCTTATACTTACCTATGTTCAGTACCATCTTGGGTATTCTTACGAGAAGCGGAGTTGGCCAATTTGGCCGCGATGGACCGCCTACGGTAGAATGCACTCGATAGGATATTGAATTGCTACCTAAGGTATCCTGATACTTCGTCCTCCGTTGCCACAGTCTTCGCCCAATTTCGCCGTTGTCGAGCATATGTGGGGGCCATGTCGGCCAAATTGGCCGTGGCTGAGCAAGTAGATGTGACCGAGGTCTCCAAAGGGCCACAGCACAGATCTTGGATGAATAATGTGTATTATTAGTCCCCGATTTTCCACTTGATTTGTAATCTCTACGGGACAGCGAGTTGGATGGTGAATACTAGAGGGGAGGGCGATGTGTGATGGGGCTTGCATGAGAACCACCAGAAGTCATCTGATGTCAGTACCACGACCGGAGATCGAGTTTCATTTTGAGTCTCTTCTCAGTCTCGAGAAACTCGTCGCCAAACATCCATACTTTATGCCAAGTCCAGGTGGTTCGAGTCCCGATCCTCAATGCCCTTCGTCTCGGCCATGTGCATGCTGGGCGAAGTGGCTTACCCATATCGAGGTCCATCCGTCACTGATCCGATCAAAACAATTAATGCGAGACTGTAAAACCGCTTAGCACATAGTCCAGGAGAGTTGGTCGCGTCGACCGACCAGGAAAAAGGCTTGATGCTCTCCGCTGGGGCGATTTACACAATCCGACGACCATCGTAGTCACGTCATCTATTAATTATTATAAGGCAAAACGCTCGCTATATATGCTCATTGAATTCTGTACACGAATACGCCCCTCGAACAAGTCTACGTCCTTTGAGGAGTCGTACTTGCTCCATTGGCAGGGGCTGGATATGGTCGTCTGTGGCCCAGGCGTCCTCGTCCTTTCGGAGCCGCACGCTTCGATATCTGATGAAAGGTCATTTGATGGGAATGGTCCCAGTTCATGCGTGGAGTCTGAACCGTCGGCTCCGCATGATCTTGCTCTGGGAATGCCGATATGCTTGATGCCTCTGCTTCGGTGACTGAAGTGAGTAATTGATTGGCCAGTCTGGCCGTTGCCGTGCGAGGAGAGAAATGACCCTGGCACAATCCTCCGTAGGACTGGTCGAAGCATCGGGAGAGAAGCTGAACTGTCGTTAGTCTACAAGCGAGAAGGGCAAAGCAGGCAAGAGGAGCTTACCAGATACAACGGCGAGATTGACTTCAGCCACTGCCCAAGCGGTATGAACACCCATTTCTAGGTTCACTTCTTTCGACTGAGAATTGAATTGCCATGAATGGATTAGGACAAACACGGAGGAGAGGCAAACACTAGAAACGATTAGCAACAACTCATTGGCCCCGAAAAAGATACTCACAGGGCACCAAATGTGAAGAGGGCGATAACAGCCATCTTTTGGCCAGTGGGAAGATGCATTCTCCCAACTTCAATGGCGGGCAGGGCAAGGATCGCAACGTCAATGAAGACGTGGGTGAGGACTGTTGTGAAGAAGAATGTCGACTCGTGGACGTTACATTGTGCATCCATGATCGACTTGTCCCATAGCGCCTTAATGGGGATGCACTGAAGCGTCACCATGAACAAGCGCACAATGAACCAGGCCATGGTGAGCCCGAGAAGGACTTGGATGGGGATGCGAGCATTGGAGAACTTGAAGAGTCGCCAATAAAATGTCAAGATGGCGAACTTGGCAAAGGCAATGGCAAACGTGTAGGTCAGACTCGATAGCCAAAGCATTAGCCAAGATTTCTCGATTCTTTCGTGCTCCGTCATGTGACCGGGACCATCTGCGATGGGCCGGCCAAGTCCATAGAGAACGGTCCCTGATGTATTTGTTAGAAACGGTAGGATGGAGGGGTGGGATCGAGGGGGAGTGTCCTTACAGAATAGTGCGACGAGCGTGTAGCCCAACGAGCCAAACTAGAGGTCCACGATGTCAACAAAGACCCAAGATATGTGAGCAAAACGGCAGCGTACAAAGGCAGCCACGGCGAGAACGTCGTCCAAACCATATCCCGCGGTTGTCATACGCCTGGCAATAAGCCGGAGGACTAGGGCAAGGGTGGCGAGAGTCAAGGTCACGGCGATGGCGGCGTAGACGTTCGGGGCATTATTGGGCATAATGAATGCTGCGGATAACGCACCGAGCGACGGTAAAGGCAAGTCTCCGCCAACATGCAAACGGGTCGAACGAAAGCGGGAAAGGGAAGAGAAGAGAAGAGAAGGGAAAGATGGGGAAGAGGGGGACAAACCGGGGATATGAGGCCATTTTCGCCTGAGCCCCTTGACGATCCCTCTTCGCGAAATGACTCGAAACATTGGGGCGAGGGTGGCCAGTGCAGGCGAGAATCACCATGTCTCGTGCCACTGGGGCGACGATTTTGTCGGTCAAGAAGTATCCTCATATCTGGCCACGGCTGGCAGCGGGTGAAAGAGGCATGCCACAGTCTAGTGATGTACAGACGAAGGGGATATTACGAGAGACTAACTAGCAGTGAACCAACTTGGCTTTCCCCGTGGGGAGGAGACGTCAGGATGCGGGGATAGTTTTGGCCCTTGGGGGCAATGATGCTCGTGATGAGCTATCATAGGCCGAGCTCATCAGCGCCATTGAGGCATGTTTACCGTGCCTTGCCAAGTTGGAACTAACCTCACCCAGAGGCATCGTGATCTGATAGTTTAAACAGACACTGCATGACAGCATCTACGGCCAGGCTGGCTTACTTAATGCAGGTTCATCTTGAGACCTTAAGAACAAGTCCATTCGCCATCCGAATCCCTCTGCGAGACACTTGGGTCCCTCTCTTCGAAGTACGGGCCACGGGGCATCGGTTCAAGCTGGGCGGCTGACATTACATAAATCCGATTCCGTTGAAGGCAGGTCCCAACCACTGTGAAACAGGGGAGCCGAAGGACGGGCCATTCGGAATCCCTTCCGGACTCCAAATACACGGATACAATAGGCCGGGAGACGTGCCGGTCACACGCGTTCGCTCACTGCATTCGGATCTTGCGGATAATATGTGTCATAGGTAATAACTGAGGGAGTTTTGAACGCAAGTTGCCAAGAATTTGATAACGAATTGGGACAATTTTGAGAGAAACCTAGAATATGAAGCCGAGGCTCAGCGTCTTGTTTGATCTTGATATCATTGGAACGCATCGGAGACCAAGCAGGGTTCACGAACGGCCGGTAGCCTCAGGCCGGAAGTTTATTGAAGCCCTGTTATCGATAGATTGAACATAGAAATTGATTCCTGAATGATAAATGTAGATTA
>JAMQMW010000396.1:0-33430 GCA_024115155.1 Thelonectria blattea
GCTTATTTATTGCCCGCCTTTAAGTTTTAACCAGCACTGAGCAGCACTGTGCTGGGGAAGTAGCGGGATGGAGCACCATCTCAGCAGCAACTTTAACAGCCACCGTTCTGCGTCTCTTGTCGCCTTTCTTTCCAGCACGGAAATAGATAAAGTGGCAATGGATCAGACCTAACTCTTCTCCTCAGCCTCCAGTCGGTCCCCAGGCTCGGTTATTTCCCATCGCAGGTACAGCTCACATCAGCTTCGCTACGCCTCACTCGGATGCCTCGGCTCCATATTATCGTCATACATAGGCGCTCCAAGAGCTATTACGAAAAGAGTATTAAATAGTGACCCAAGAGCTCTACAATAGTTTTCCTCATCGCTTTCACCCATTGTATCTCCAAGAATCTCGTTTCCTCAACTACCTACTCAATGTCTTTTCGTCGTGTCTTGGCTCTTGCCAGTCTTTGGCTGGGTCTTTCGACCGCCACCGCTCATACTTCCCAACTTCGCCAACGGGCTACGTCTGATGGACCGCTCCCACCAAGCAACGATCCGTGGTATTCTGCACCAGCCGGCTATGAGAATACGGAACCCGGAACTGTGTTGCGTGTGCGACTCACCCCGGGAAACCTGACCGAGATGACGCCCAATAGCACTGCCAGCTACAACATCCTCTACCGCACGACTGATAGCCAGTACCGACCAGGGTGGGCCGTTACAACCTTGTTCGTCCCAGAACTTGGCCCGGAAAGCACTTCTCAATTGATCTTCAACCAGTCTGCTTTGCTGTCCTTCCAGGTCCCATATGACTCTGCCGACGTCGACGCCAGCCCGAGCTACGACATATACAAGACTCAAGCTATCGCTCCGCTCGGTACGGCTCTGGGACTGGGCTTGTTTGTTTCCATGCCTGATTACGAAGGTCCATTGGCATCGTTCACTGCCGGTGTCTTTTCTGGGCATGCGACCATCGACTCGATCCGCGCTATTCTCTCGCTTGGTTTGGGTCTGAACACGACTTCACCACGAGTTGCACTTTGGGGGTACTCTGGCGGCGCATTGGCTTCGGAGTGGGCGACTGAGCTTCAGGTGCAGTATGCGCCGGAACTTGGAAAGACCATCGTCGGCGCAGCCATTGGAGGTGTGACTCCCAACGTCACCAGCGTCCTGGAATCCGTCAGTGGCAACGAATTGGCCGGTCTCGCCCCGAGCTCCATCTTGGGTCTGACTAGCCAATACCCGGAGGTTCAAAAATATCTGCTCTCTCAACTCAAGACTTCGGGTCCTTACAACAAGACTGGCTTTCTCGCCGCTCAAGACCTTTCGCAGCCTGAAACCGAAGTCGCGTACCGCGGACAGGACATTACAGAATACTTCGAAAATGGCTTGGACACGTTTCGGGAACCCAAAGTGCAGGAAATCATCAACCGCGATGGCATCATGGGCTACCACGGCGTTCCCCAAGTACCCATGTTCGTGTACAAGACGATCTTTGACGAAGTAAGCAAGGTGGCTGATACGGATGCCCTTGTTGAGCGATACTGCCAAGTCGGTGCCAACATCTTGTATCAGAGAAACTCGGTTGGCACGCACGGGGAGGATTCTTTGTACAGCGCCTCGGCGGCTATGCAGTGGCTGGGTGCCGTGCTGACGGGATCCTACGTCGATACTTATTCAACTGAAGGGTGTACGATCCAGAATGTGACTAGGGAGGACGCGAGTTCTGGAATTTCTAAGCGAGGCGGCGTGAACGGCATATTTAATGTGTGGTAAAGAGGTTATTGTATGGAGGTCTTTGTAATGCCCTAGTGGTATGTTCGATTGCAGATAGTTTAGCTTCACGTACTCCTTTTGCAAATTCATTTCAAATTTTACATCTATTATCCCCTTGGGCCCTTCATCATTACACTCTACTGCATAATTTGATATTTTATTTAACTGTTGTGATATCTCTCTGAGACTAGAATGACGACTGCTCCGTAATTTGTAAACACCTCGGGCCAGCCTACACTTCATCATACAGCATTTTCCCGGTGGTGTTACGCTACCCGTACCCAGATTCCGCTCGAGTAAGCTCATTTCAAGAGCCCCAGCCAATGCGGGATTGCAAGGAAGGGTGTTCCCAAACGACGTCAGATGCTCTCGGGGCCAGAGCCACAGCTGCTTATCTTCCGTTATTAAGCCTCCCCGGTCAGCACAGCCATCGCAAACTGCAGAGCCGCACACTTGGTCCGTGATCTTAGGGAAAGGCTTGTCTGTATTCTCTCTTAGGGAAAATATTCATAATGCCCATGCCCTTTCTAGCGCGGCTATGACCACCACACTTGCTTTTAGTCCCATCGATGTCTTCTTAAGATGTGCCGGTCTAGACCCAAACTCAGAGTTGACATCACCGCTATCGAGCCAGAGGCCCCAGGACAAATAACAGATCTTTACCCGAGAGTAGCGATGCAAACAAAACCCTCTCGGTGCCTTGTTTAGTGACTTCCTCATGGTTGTCAGTTATCTGTCTGATTCTTGCCATACGTATCTCGGGGCCCCAGGTCTTCCTTGTAATAGGTACGGATACAATTGGAGAGACAGATGGCGACAAAGCGTCCCGAACTACTTTCGTGGTCATTTCGTCCAGGTGAACTCATTGATGTATGTAATGTATTGCTTTTACGGCTGCTCACTCAGGGCATATTCTCGTACCCAGCATATATCTGGCTGAAGGGCAATACCGTACATAATAAAGTATCCATAGCTCCAGGAAATACCGGTCTACCCTAGAAATCTCGCAGAGTCACGGTTAAGAACACCAAATTTGACATTCGGCGTCCATCATGCATCTCAACTAGGCATAATTCCGTCATGAATCCAGTGTGGTGATTGGTTTTATGTATCCTACCTAGATATGTTCCTGAGGCAAGTCACCTGTTCTGCCTCGCATCGAATGTTGCTCAGCGATGTTTCAGCTGCAGTGCAACCACAGTTCGACCGTATCTGCCCACGCGAACGTGACACTAACTCCCCTTCCGTCGGTTTATCGGATAAACTAGCAGAAAACTCGGAGAAACATCTGCCGAAACAATTACCCCGCAGTTCGACCCGACCCGTCTCGTGCGAGTCGTGTCGGATGCAACGCGTGAGCAGCAAACAACAAAGTTCGCGTCTGACTGTATCCGCATTTCCAGCGAAGCCGAACTCCTCCCAACCACTGAGCCTCGCTGATTGGACGCCTTTGTTCCTTCTCGTTGGTTTGCAATTCAGCTTTGCCTCTGTCAATATGGCTTCAGAAGACTCTCAATGCCAGGTAAGACACTCGCCTGACTGTCGCGTTGAAAAGGTCCACGACTAACTGCAGACCTAGGCTGTGCTTATTTCTGATGACCAAAGATGCAAGAAGCCCGGCACTCACTCCGGGGGCCTCTTCTGCTGGTTTCACTCCAAACAAGCCCATGGCCTCTACATGGGCTACAAACGTCGAAACGCTCGATTGGATTCGATGGACAACGACCCCCCGCCGTACCTGAAGAACGCCAAGGTTCCTCTCGCCAACCAAACATTCGAGGGTGTCGACGATATGGAGACCCTGAATGAATTGCACTCTCATCTGTTCGAAAAATATGTCGTGGCCGGCAAAGTCATTGAAGCTCGCAAGATGTACACGAAGAACTTTTACTCATTCAAGTATGATTACGGGCATCAAGCGTACATCGATACGCTCAGCAGCCGGCGTCATACCGTTTTCCGCGCTCTAAACAGGCTGGGGAAGCGGATCGCTCAAGTCCTGTACCAGACGGAGCAATGGTTCGCTTGGGCTCGCAAGGTTCAAGAAGAGGAAGAGGCAACTCGCGACAAGGAGCAGAAGAAGATCAAGCAAGAAGCGGCTCTGTTCAAACGTCATGTGAAGACCTTGGAGGCCAGACACAAGCTACAGCGACAAAAGGAGGAGCAGATGCGCCAGGATGCCTATCTCGAGAGTGTCTACCAAGAGAGGATGGCTCTTGATGAAGCTGACGATGACGAGGCCTGGGACCCGATCGACGACACGGAGGATGACAAGCGCAATCGCTTCATGGACCTGATCAGGCATTTTCTCTGGATGGAGGTGTTGAGTGCCGACAAGGCCAATGATGCCTCAGCCAACTCGAAAGACGAGCCTCCTCAGCCCCAAGCACTTTCAAGGAAGGCCAAGACGAAGGCAAGGGCGGCAAAGGCCACCGCCTCCAGCACGGTCGACGCCAGCACGAGTTCTGCAAGCACGAAGAATGACTCTCTGGAGTGTAGCCAGACCACGCTCTTGGAACTGCACAAGGGTCGTCGAGTTGCGGCCAGGTCAGACTTGCCAGAACCGGACAAGAAAAACATCGAGACTGAGGCTGAAATGAGAGCGCGCCTGAGTTCAGGAGTGAAGAAGAACTACGATCACTATCACGGCTTCCAGATCGTTGGGACATTGGAAAACCCTTTCGAAACGGTGGAAAATCTTGCTCCAATGACCAATGACGAGGTTGAGCAGCTCTCCAAAGACGTCAAGGAGATCAAGATGCTGCTCCTCTGCCGACTTCTTCTCGCACAAGCGGCCCTGTTGCCCGCTGCGCTACGATCTGACAGCGTGGAGCAGTTTCTGAGTGACGCCGACGTCACCGACTCTGAGCTTCGCGATGTCTGCCTCAAACTCGAGGCGCCTACTCTTCAAGACATTCGAGATGCGTGTGCCGACTTCGCCCGCGGAGACGAAGCGGAGGACGACGCCGAAGAAGTGACGGACGACGACGACGACGACGACGATGGCGAGACTCTTGAAGATATGCTGCGGGAGGACCGACGCTACTCTCATCTTCACACCGATCCCTGGCTGTTCGAGAAGATGCTCGCCAAGTACGGGCATAGTCCTCGCAAGATCAAGGCCCCTCCCAAGACAAAGGTCACCATTTGTGGGAGGAGCATCTGGAACCACGCCAGCGAGAAAGCCATGTCCCGAGATGGTTGGCTACAATTCTCCGTCATTGCCAAGGATTGCGAACTCAAGCATGCCATCCAGCTCTGTCGAAACTGGACCGAGTTCGCCGAGCTGAATCTCCTCGCCATATGGCAATACTTCCCAGCTTCAAATTGGGTTGCTTGGAACAACGGCAAGCTCATTTCGCAACTTCAAGCACTGGGATTCTTCCCTTACTTCATGGATCTCCAAGCTGAGAAAACCACACGCCATTATCAAGTCGGCGGTCGAGGTCAGGCTCGGCGTCAACATGACATGGTTGAGGCCAGAAATGTCATCGTGGGCAACATGAAACGGAACGATCCCACCACGCGACGCTTTCTGCAGTACCTCTTGATGCGAACAGGCGAGCTATTGGTCATGGTTCGAGATGGCAAAACTGGCCGGGTCATTACCGCCCCCCCCGATGAAATGCTTTGGACCTATCGCCGGAAGCAAGGTCTTGGGAGGGCTTCCAAGAATGAATGGGACAACGTTCTAGAGATGGGACCCGAATTCTTTGACATGACTGATGAGCATCGCAGCTGGCGCTTCGGATTCGACGACTACTACGACGTCTTCATCTGGGACTTCCCGCCTGGTCAGGGGGAGTTGGCCCTCTACAACACCGTAATCATGGTTCGTCTCGCTCTGGTGCATCTGCGTGTTTCCTTGGCTAACTGCTCCGTCCCAGGAGCTTCGCCTTGCTTGGCGCCTTGCCCATCCTCGCGATTTATATGCACACATGGCACCACTCTTGAAGTCCCTGACGAGAGACGAGGGCACCATGCGCACTCGTCAGATCAAGCCAGGCGAGAATGTCCAAAGTATCTGGGACATGGTTTCGGATGAAGGGAACTCGTTCCAGCTATTCGACATCAGGAAAGAGGGTGTGACTGTTCGCAGCCCAGGCGACATGGCCGCCTCGCCTTACATGTTCTACAACGAGGCGAACAGGGTCGAGGACGCCGTCTTGTTCCCGGATGAACTCGCCTCCGACAATAAGAAGGTGCCCTTCCGAGAGATCCAAAACGGAGTAAGTCGCATCGAGGGTGGCATCTTGCCCAGCACCGTCCGCCACTTGACGAAGGCCATGGACTCGCTTGAGGCGACTGATTCGCCCGAAGATGCGCTTCGCGCTGCTGATGAACAAAGCGACGGCGGTATCTGGGCTCTTCCCGAAGTATGGGAGACGAGTTTGGCCAAGGTGCGTCGAGCCCTCCCCATGGGAGAACAACTCAAGCTGCTCGAGCGTACCGGTTTGCTGATGGGAAATCGGCCTTTCTCAATCCACGAGCGGCTGACCACCTCTGACCGCATGGAGATCATGGAGCGGGATAGGTCTTTTGGTACGTGCTCAACTAAGCCAAACGTCTGTTGCCATTTTTGCTGACGATTATATCCAGGGTTCAAAGAGTCATTTCACGCCGGAGATCTCGAACCGGGCAGTACTGAAAAGTACCACCAGGTCCAAGAAGTAATTGACGCCATGTGCAAGATCGATTACGCTGGCTTGACTGACTGGGTTTGGTTTCTCGTCGAGACCCTTGACTGGCTTCAGTTGCGGGCAGACTACGAGGAGTACACCCATGATCCAAGCCACCCATGGCCGCACAGTTTTATCATCCAGGACCTCGTTCAGGCATTTACTGCCATGGCCATGTTTTTCCCAGAGTCCGACCTGGCCGCGCCCGTGACCGAGTTTCTCAAGTCAGAACAGGGCGAGGGCCTTCGAAACTCTTCTCTTTTCGATCCCGAGGAACGAAGCAAGACGCGACCTGACCGAAGAACCCGCACGAGCTACGAGTTCCGCGATAAGAAGTTTTGGATTCCACTAAACGAGTTTCTAGAGACGAAGCAGTACTTTGCGAAAGTCTACCCCATGGACTGGAGCATTGCTATCCGTCCCCTTATAGCCAAGCGTAAGTTCATTCCTCTTACCTGACCAGTTTCCTATTACGTGTAAATCATTAACAAGCTACAGTTTATCGAGCCGGAGTTGTGGCGCCAGCGTACTTGCAAAATGTGCCGGCCATCGTCGGGGGAATCGCCGCTGCCGTGACGGAGCCGCATCGCCCTGACAAACTCGATTTGTTTATTAACTATGAAGACCGGTGCGGCTCAACGAGCATCTCTTTCCCGCCCTCCTTCATACACCCTAGCAAGTGGCCTGTTCTGCTCCCCGTGGCTCGCAAATTTGCTGCTGGTCACGAACACGCTCGCTTTGCCCTCCTCCGGCTCTGGTCTGCACCGCACTTCTACCCTCTCATGATTGGGTTGCATAATCGGCAGTGCACCAGCTTCCTCGACAGCCGCGGCAGGTCGTGGGAGTGGAAGTTTGTGCCCAAGGACATGCGGGGCAGCGAATACAGCGTCCACCAAACGACCAAGAAGAGATTGGACCTGCTCCAGAAGCAGTTTGGAGATCGTGTGGTCCATCGTGCTGACTTGATTCTCGTCATGGGAGAAGATTCTGCCGACCTGTTCAAGTACTGTACGGCCGTCACGTTTGCCATGCAGACAAAGCCGTGGCTGAGGGAGGTTGATCTGTGGAAGAGCTTCATCAATGTCTCGTGGGACTTCGTGCGCGACCTGGAACCCCATTGGCTAGATTAGAGAAGACCATCCAAGTAGTGAATGACTTGCAGTTGAGCTTGGGCTTTTCTTTTAACCTCTATTAATTCGCCACTGTCCGAAAGACAACGAAGTAAGGCAAGGTACTCCAAGATCGCAAGCAGTTGAGATTAGAACGTGCCCGTAGATCCAGAATAAGACGAGTAATCCAAGAAATGACAAGAAAGATTAAAACACATGCATCCATCCAAGGATTCATCATGCTTGATACTGTAGTGTAAGGGAAAGTAACGACTACCAATTGAGACGCTCACGGCTACAACCAGATCAGCATCACCACCACCGCCAGATATCCAGAATAGAAGCAAGAGCCTGGTTAGTACTGTCTACAAAATACTGTATTATCCTTTGTATTCATCGTAATCGGCTAGAATAAGCGACGCTGAAGAGCCAGGTTCTGAATTAGCTTGCAGATCGGCCGAAGCATCACATGACGCCTGCATTATGACTCCGAAGGGAGCGTGATGGTGACACACCAATCCATGGTACAGATGGAGGCCGCAATAGGAAAACAGCCGATTCTAGGCCTCATCGTGTGTCACGGCTGTCGGTAGTTCGGCGCTCGGTGGATGATAACGGATCCGATTCGCTCTGGTTTATCAGCAATGGACTAAGATTGCGATATCGCAAAGCTTTTCCGAGGCTTCTCTCAACATCTTGGCGGATATAGGGCGGACAGGTCGAATCACAGCTGCGTAATGACTTCAATTGATGGTGGAGTCCTTTTGAGGATGGGTTTATCGAAGAAGACGATCCATAAATACTGCCATACGCCCCTGACTCATACTACCATTGTGCCAAGTTCTTCCTTCCACTGTATCTCCTGCACAGGCTTGCTACCATAATCAAGTGCTGATCCCTACAATGCTTCATTGAGTCTCTTCTTGTCTATTGAAAGACCTCGGTACTCACCACATCCCATTATTTCCATAGTAATATTGTCTACCTACGTCAGGATGCAAACTTCAGACATGATCCATCAACACCAGGCCGGCTCCGGAGCCGAGGTCCGGACGGGTCTTCCTCCAGTAACCACGAAATCGAGAATCACGAACCCAACCGCGAACCAGATCCTCTCCGAATCTACAAACCCATATCGAGAATCAGGTGACGAGATTTATGACAGGCTATCCCGAAATCGCAAAGCCATCATCGTGGCTGTAATGTCGTTCTGCGCCTTCCTGTCACCCATCTCCAGCACTAGCATCCTCTCAGCCACGCCTGAAGTTGCAGCAGAATTCAATACAACTGGTTCCGTCATCAATGCTAGCAATGCTGGATACATGGCCTTTATGGGTCTTTCACCCATATTTTGGGGCCCCATGAGCCAGGTCTTTGGGAGGCAACCTGTCAGTCTTGGACTCTCATCGATGCAGCATCACGATGAGGTCATCCCCAATCTCTCCGCTGACGATAGCTAGATATCACTGCTCAATGCTTGTTTCTTCTTTCTTTTGAGTCTCTCCACTGCCTTGGCGCCGAACCTCGCTGCCTTTTTCGTCTTCCGTGCATTCTCGGCACTCAACGGGACTTCATTCATATTGTTGGGCGCCGCGTGTATTGGGTATGTCTCATCTACGAGTCGGAGTTTCTTGCTAACCTAGAAAGCGACATCTATCGTCCGACAGAGCGAGGCACAGCCATGGGCTGGTTCATGTCCGGAACACTGATCGGTCCCGCATTTGGCCCCTTTCTGGGAGGCATCATTGTGACTTATTCGTCCTGGAGAACCATATTCTGGCTCCAAACCGCTTTGTCCGGTGTTGGATCCTTGGCCGTCTTTTTTCTTGTGCCCGAGACTATCCACTACAAGAAGCTGGCTCACTTGGCACACTACTCCAACAAGGATCGAACCAAGGCTGTTCTTGGCATGATCAACCCCATCCGTGTTCTGTGCCTGTTCAGACATGCCAACCTGTGTCTTGTGGCAGGAGCCAGCTCTGCTCTGGTATGGAACATGTATAGCCTTCTGACGCCTATCCGGTATGTCTTGAACCCTCGGTTCAACCTCGAATCGCCGCTGCTTTCGGGATTGTTCTACCTGGCGCCCGGGATAGGCTATCTTCTGGGTACCTTTATGGGCGGACGCTGGGCGGACTGGACTGTGAAGCGGTGGATCAGGAAACGCGGAGTGCGAGTCCCAGAGGATCGCCTCAGATCCGCCCTGCCATTTGTAGGTACGGTAATACCGGGCTGCATGCTAGTATATGGGTGGTCCGTCGAGAAAGGAGTTGGTGGAATCCCAGTCCCGGTTATCGCCCTGTTCATTCAGGGTGTTGCCCAGCTCTTCTGCTTCCCATCACTCAACACATACTGTTTGGATGTGATGCCGGGACAGGGAGCCGAAGTTGCGGCTGCCAACTTCTTCGTGCGATATTTGGCTGGGTGTCTTGGGACTGCGGTTGTCTTGCCAATCGTTCAAGCCATTGGAGTCGGATGGTTTTCCACCATTTCCTCGGGTTTGTTGGTGCTCTCAGCACTCGGGATGATGTGGGCAATCCGCAGAGGTAACTCCTGGACCAAGGACATTGACGAGTCAACCATGAACTCCTTTGCAGACGGTCCTGACGAGCCAGCTTCGGCGAGAACACCCGAGGAGCCATCGGGAAAGGCGTAGGCCTCAATGAGTTTTTCGGTGAGCAGCGAGTACATTGACGAATCGCCGAGAAGGATGAGCAAAATGAGCCAAGGTACATAGACATTGTTGGAAAAGAGCATACGCTTGTGTAGTCTTACTATGAATTGGATAAAACTGGATTAACATCCCAGTATAGGATTCGTGCAATCAAGACTCAGAGTTTAAAACTCGAGGGTCCAGAGACCCCTGCCCGCATATGTACCTGACGGAAAGGCTACTACTCGTATAGGTGACCTAGTCACCATGACTATGAACGCGATTTGGGACCATAGGGAGTATAATAGTTGAACATTTATGAGTTAAGGAGTGGGGATTGGCCTGTATCACCCCTAGCCTAAGAGAACTGTCCGTGATTGTGGTCCAGGTGCGCACGATTGGACCAGTGCCGTCTCCAAGACCTGGCCGATCCCGCGTCGTTCCGAGATCCCGTTGACTTCAGTAACGTACATTATCCAGAACAGATTCCATCGGTCCTCCTTGACCTTAGTGTTCTCTCGAACAGGTAATACCGAGCCGGCCATGGGCTCGAAACATCGAGACATGATCAAACACTCTACTTCGGACCCTGGACAGTAGGAATCTTCAGTGTCCAAATGGACGGAACCCACGAGGTTTTCTCCCGGAGAAAGGAGAGGAACGCCAATGTTTTGTTGAAAGGAACAGCCCGAAGATTGCTGTGGCGACCCAGGGACGCCAGAGCTCGAAGGGTTTGCGCCGCTGGGGCGAATACCAAGAATCAGCCGGACTGACAGTGTCTGGAAGTAGACGAGGTGGTACGGTGGCATGACCCTATCAGAAGTCAGCCTTTGAGCTCTATCCAAACATGTTATCGAGTACACACGGTATCTCTGGGAGGGCTCCGTCATATCTCCCAGTCATATAGTCCTTTGCCAGTCTGGCAATGGACGGCCGACGATCTTCGCCATTCTCCTCAGTATAGACGTGTGAATCCCGAAACAGGACGTCAAAATTATCTCGATCCCGAGCGCATGATATTGGTCGCGGCTTATCCGTTTCAGAGCAGCGGCTGGCGGCTAAACAGAGTCAGAACATGAAATGAGCGCCACGTCAAAGGGGGACCACTCACTGCTCGCGCGGAAAGCAAGCCAGTTATAGATTGTCAGCCATTCCCCCCTATCCCTTATCTTAGAAACCAGCTTGTCAAACTCCGCCTGGCCATTGACAAGGTCGAGATCGTACAGGTCCGCAACTGCCTTGGTCCTTTCGCGTGGATGTGGAGCAAAGGACGGCCGGGGGAAGCTTGATGAGTGAGAGGCGTATAAAGAGAGGGGGAGATACTTTGACATGTCCTTCTCCTTGAACTGCTTGACCGTTTCGTCAGGGAGCATATGGGAATATTCGTCGATGAATGCCTCAATCCGTCTTGGTATCCCATATTTGTCCAAGCAGTCGACGTCTTCGAGGGAACCACATCGCCTCCAGACATTCCACTGGATGAAGGTTTTCTCTTGCATCCAGCGAAACAAGTTTCCTAAGCCCCGATCTAACTACCCAGTCCATCCATACACCTCGCGAGGCCAAATGATGGGACCAGACCAGCCAGCCCAAGAGTAGCTGGGAAATCCGGGCCGTCTGCGCACGTTGCCAGCGGCTGCAACAAACAGCAGCGATATATCCAGATAATAGACCGGGAGTCCTTCGCTTAGCCATGAAACTAAGCCAGTGCTCAATAGGCGGAGAAGGCCGGTTATGGCGCGAATGGAGTCGCCGTCGAAGCGAAGGTCTCTTGTCGAGTAACTCTCACAAAGTTGCTGATACGCGCACCAAGCGCCAAGATTGTCATCATCAGACTCTGGTACTCGAGCACTTGCTTCACCATCATCGTGGTCTTGCCAATGTGTGAGAAGGTCGGCAAAGGTTTCCTCGCACCAGTTTGCCCTCTTGCAACGGAAATAGAGCTTGTCGTCGATAAAGATGATGGCCCGTCGAGGCAGGACAAGTTCTTGAAAGGTCCATCCCCTCTGATTATAAACCGATCTCTGAAGATGCCAGTGAAGGCTGTGGGTGATGGCCATCTTGACTTGGGTATTGAGTTGGCATAGGTGTTGAGAGACCTTGCGAGGACCACTGACCCCTGGCAAACCTGCATCCGCGTCCACTCCCGATGCGGCGATGATGGTACAAAACGAGCCCTGATAAATAGAGTTCATCATTTCGATTCCGACACTGACATCCAACGGGTCATCTTGGATGAGACAGAGAATGTCAACCCAAAGATATCTTTCGCTCAGTGAGCGCGCAAAGCCGATTGCGTCTCTGATGGTCCGGTGCAAGCTGGGAATGAACTCATCCAAAGCACCATTTCGTTTCAGTTGTTCCAAGCTACTCTTTTGAAGGCAGAAAGGGGGCGACTTTCCCGACACGTAGCTCAGGGCGACATATCTCGCGTCCAGGGGCATCGATCTCACACAGCTCAGCTCGAGATCAATTAGGCGAAAATTAGAGGTTTGATCTTCATAAATTGCTGAGGTCTGAAAGTTCTGGCTTGTCTAATATCAGCCATGTTGGGATATAACAATGGGAAGGCTATCATCAGATTCATCACCACTCACAAGGTCTCGAGGAAGGTGAGAGCAAGCATCACCATGATGATCGACGCACTGTCGCAACCACGAGCGAGCCAGCGAAACCGGGGCTTTCTGGTCCTGAATAAGTCTCGCGAGAGAAGGGCCTCGAGTTGGGTTGATGTCATCTTTCTCTTCTTGGACGAACATCAGTCGAGTTCCGACTTGCGATGGATGTGACACTCGAATGCAGTGCTCTCCTGGGAGAACAACAATGCGAATCGGTTCCTGTTTAATCTCTCCTGAGACTTCGGTGCCAGCCTCCAGGCAGCCTTTCAAAACGAGTTGGCAAAAAGGACAGCCGGGCCTTAGCTTCAACTCCTCCAATGTCCCGATATTATAGCCGTCATGGGGCAAGTTGAGAAGCTCGATCAACTCGTCGAGCGTGGGCGAGTGTCCATCGTTGCCGCGTATATCGCAAATTCTGCGACAAAATTCGGTGCAGGCCATGAAAGTCGTTATTTTTTGAAGTTTTAAGAAGTAAAATATTTGTTCCTAACAGATGAGAAATCAGGCAACCAAAGATTCATAGGCGGAGCGTTGCGTGCTCCAGCAAGTCAAATCACGTGTACGAAGTTAATCAGGCACCAGTGATGGATCCGGGATGCTCTTCAGTTCCGGCTATACTCCGGGGAATCGCTCAATGCAATCTCCCCCTGCAGCCCCTGACGAGCATCAGACCTCTGACCACTCATCGAAATCACACCGTAACGTGCAGTCGAAGAGTCATAAACTGCTTAGCGTCCTCGATGCAGTCACTGTAAGTAATCGAGTCGCGGAAAGAGCCGTTTGCCATCGACAAGAGTGCAACCCAGCCTCGTGGGAATCTCGCATCGCACCAAATCGCTACCTCCTCACGGGAGGCGCCAAGACGATGCCTACGCTTTCTCTATCAACACCGCGCTGCGGCCAGATCGCTTTCGCGGCCCTTCTTTCCGCTGCAGCAATCATTGGTCTATGGCAGTTCTTCGCCATGTCGCCTGAGTCACCAAATCCTGTGCTCGACCTTCTCGCCTCAACCGGAATTGTGTCAAGTCACAGCGTCGACCTCCAGTGGTACCCTCCAAGCGATACCCAGATCAATAACCTAACGTTTGCGCTGGAAGGTGAAGGGCATGATGGTTTCATTTTCAACTCTTCCCAGACCCCTGATGATAAGTATGGTGCATACAATTGGTGCAACATGCCCCACGCCAGGAAGAAGGAATACATCAAGGCTCCTGAGGAATATCAATTGGCATACGTCGAGGTGGTGAGTCGACCAGATTCTGAAGACTCGCCAGTTCCAAGCTCATCTTATAATCCAGATCCAACGGCATCACAAGCGTACGCCTTACGCTGCGAATGCCTTCCCAGTCGAGTCATACCAGTGGAACTGTGAGGACGAGGGCCTGTACTACTTTGGCAAACCACGCGCCCAGAGCACTAAGCTGGCGGCCGAGGGGTTCTGGGTAGGCGTCACTTCTGATACCAATCCCTTTGTTCCTTCCGGCTGGGTCGGCTCGTGTCAGTTTCCGCAAATCACTGCGGGTGGGCTGGATGATTCTTGGATGCATGGCAGTGATCTGTACGATGTCTACCACAAACTCCTCCATTTCCTGCCGAGTCGAAGTGACGATTGGCGCAGTGAGGTTACCTTTCGCGTCACCAACAACCAAATCACGAGCCAAGTCGCAGGCATGGTCATCAACGGCATGTGGGACACGACGGAATCAGTACCGCTCATCATCCAGCAAGCAGGTGTCGATAGCCTCGAGCCTCAATATCCCTGCGCCGCTGGAGACTCCTTGTTTCATGACATCACATCCGCTTCAAATTCCAATTGGCATCAACATTTGAACAAGAGCGAGGCCCTATATGCGACATTGGACGACATATCTGGTGTGCCTCCAAACGACGAAGGCTTTCACGTCAGCTTCGATCATTACTTCGACAATCTGTCGGCGCGGCAGTGTCACGACAAGCCTCTGCCATGTAAGCTCGTCAACGGCAAGAATTCTTCCACTTGCGTCGATCAGGTGATGGCGAATACCGTATATCGTCTGGGTCAATGGGAATATTCCCACATCTACCGCGGCGCCAACTCGTCTTTGGCCGCCTCAGCCGCGTCCTACGGTGTGTGGGTTGCGGAACTAGCTAATCATCTACGTGATGTGGTTGATGGCAAGGGATATACACGCTACGTCCATAACTTTGCGCACGACGGGTCCGTCAGTCGACTGCTTAGCATCCTGCAAATCGACGTCATGATCTGGCCCGGAATGGGGAGCGAGATCATCTTCGAGCTGTACCGCAAAGGCAAGCAACATGCAAAGAAGGATCAAGATCCCCCCCAAACTCCTGACAATACGACGACGACAACGAGCGAGACCGCAACCAGCGAGGCGAAAAGCCCCAGCGGTCACTATGTGAGGGTTCTTTTCGGTGGAAAGACGTTGAAGTCCTCCAATCCGAGTTTGGGGGTGATGGAACTGATTCCCGTTGAGACGTTGCTCGCGTACTTTGATGGCCTCGTTGGCAGGAATGCCGCCTTGGTGAAAGAGAAATGCGCGCATTCTAGTTCTTGAAACCCTGTTGTTCATGCTCAATCAAAGCCTCGATTCGCACATAGAAAAACCTTGTCTCCTTGATTTAATGAATAGAAAACGGTGATAAAAACAATCGTTGCACATTTCTACGATTTTGTTGGTACATGTCTAAGCAGAGTTGCTGCCTTCTAGCCTGGTTTCATTACAGTATCCGTACGCCGAGCTCAAAGCCTTTCCTTCCATTCCTAAACGCTACTGGGGACAGCCGTGGGCTTCAGGTCATTAATGTGGTCAATACCGTTGGTGGGGGTAGGACCATCGGGAATAGGAGCGTTGGGACGATCAGGGCTCATCAGGTTCAACAACCAGATGACCAAGAGGATGGTTGCGATACGAGCCTTGGGGACGGTGAGGTAAGAGCCTGCACCGGGTACACGCTGCACAATGTTCGTAAAGATGGAGCCTTCGGATGCAGCTCCGATGATAAGCTTGACGAGATAGCCGGTGGCGGTGGCCGTGACGGAGCTGATCCAGAGGAAAACAGGAACAATGATGATCAGACTCCTCCAGCGGTCGCTGAGAGTGCCGTCGCCGAAGAAGCCATCGATGAGGAGAACTCCCTTGGTGTCCGCTGCGAGGAGAAGATGGAACTGAAGGGTGTAAGTTTCCAACGAGCATCGTCCCAGCCACGCCATGGCCTTGGAGTGGTAGTTGCGAACATTGGCAGAGACGTTTCGGATGGCAATGAAGGCCAAGACGGGCACGAAAGAGACGTAAGGGTGCCAGAACTTGTACTCGGTCATGCCCTGCGAGGAAGTGGCGTGGAAGTATCCGTAGCAGCCCAAGAGACCGGAAAATGCCAGGGTCATACGAAGAATCATGTTGATGGACTTTTGCAGCTCATGGAACGCAAGAGCAACCACCATGCCGACGTAGACGATGAAGATGTCCAAGGAAACTCGGTAATTCCACTCGGTGTAACTCCACTGGATCTTGAAGACGAGGTGCAAAAGCTTGAACAGCCAGTCGGTGAAGGGGGTGGCGAAGACGATGAATGAAACCACCATGCATGAGATGAGAATCTTGGCCAGCACAAACTGGACATCGCCGTTGTAACCCTTGCCAATCGCCATGGTGGCATAGACAACCAAGAACCAGAAGCTGACGAGGGGGGAGAAGTAATAGAACATGTAGTCGGTGTTCATGAAGAAAGCCAGCGAGCAGCTCAGGAGGTTCAGGCGGAGGAGGACGGCGGCGGCGCGGTTGAAGGAAAAGTCCTTCTTTGTGAGGAAGAAGAGAGTGTGTCCGTATCCGGTTTGGAACAGGTAGGCAGCGACAAGCAGTCGCACCAAGATGTAGATGGACGTCGAACGCGAGCCCACCCAGTGGTAGATGAGGATGACGAACTGCATCCAGCCCTTCCACTCATCGGTCTGGTCCCGAGAAAGGAAAGGCTGGTTGGTCTCGACAGCAAGAACGCTCTCCTTGTTTGCGGGGGGAGGAGGCGACTTGCGGAGGGTGGCAATTCCGATCATGACGCTGGGAACGCAGAGAAGATAGAAGCTCTCAATGGACCAGAACTTGGAGCCCTTGGCCATCATGTGGGTTCGGTCGGCGTAATAGCACATGAGCAGAGCCAGAACGAAGACGCCGGCTTGCATGTTCAGGAGACGGAAGAGGGGCTTCTCCCGACCGGCACGGAGATCGAGCAGCTCGCAGGCGACGCAGGCGATCAAGTACAGCATGCCGAGGTAGACCAGCGCGAGCTGGACAAAGGGCTTGATGCCGAAATCCGTACAGCAAGTTCGGTTGTAGGGATAAGGCTTCATGCGATCAAGCTTGGCGTTGCATCGCATGTTCAAGAGAATATGGGCTCTGGTCTCGGCGACACTGTCGATGACGTGAAAGCCAGTGCTCAAAGGGTCGACCCAGGTCCTGTTCTGGCCCTCGACGAGTCCGGTGATGGCCCAAACAGGAGGGAAGTTCCACTGGCCCTCCGTCTCGTGAAGCCAGTCCTGCATTTCCTTGACTTCCACGACTCGTCGATCCGTGTCCTCGATTCGTTCGGGGTCGGTTCCCAGGTAGCCGGGTCCTCCGGGGGGAGCGTAGAAGATCTGGTTGCCGACACCATCGATCGGGTCCATTGGTGAGGTGAAGATGGGGTTGTCGTGGTGGCCGACGATCTCGGAAAGGTTGGCGATGGTTCGGTGATACTTCTCCATGCGCCCGTCGTGGCCCATGGCATCGCTAGGGTTTGTGTACCACACACCACCGGCAAGATAGACGATCACAGCCGACTTCTGGTCCTCGATGCTCAGAGGGTTCCTCTTTTCCTCGCTATACGTCTTCAGTTCATGGATGAACTCGCTCTGTTTGTCCTCGTAGCCGGTCGAATGCAGCCAAACGTTGGGGTATCGTGTCAAGGTGACGCCGTGGTACTTGAGATTGAAGATTTCCGACTTGGAGTTGTGGTCGCGGTCGTAGTCGGATTCGTCTTTTTG
The DNA here is from genome assembly GCA_024115155.1 of Thelonectria blattea. Classification (NCBI taxonomy): domain Eukaryota; kingdom Fungi; phylum Ascomycota; class Sordariomycetes; order Hypocreales; family Nectriaceae; genus Thelonectria; species Thelonectria blattea. The sequence continues at coordinate 17,838 of JAMQMW010000396.1, forward strand.
GAGCTACGGGTAAAGTCATCAGCCCTCTGTTAAGATCTGTTAAGAAAAGAAAAAAATTGTCGTTTGAGCTTACCAGTCGTCCCATGGCATAGGCAAGGCCACGAGACGTCGAGTCTCCGGCAAAGATGGCGCGGCGACCTTCGAAGCATTGTCGGATCTCCTCTCCGGTGTATTGGTGGAGGATGCACCCGTCGGGCTGCCACTGGTTGAAGGGAAAGCGACTTCCATAGCTGTCAGGCGGGTCAAGCCATCGGCCGGTGTTCATCACCGCGCGGCACCTGTAGGGATCATCACCAGGGAATGTGCTTTTCCAAGCCACGACGATTATGAAGATGACGGCAAAAGCGAGGTTGACGAGCTTGGAGAGCGGCAATGGCAACGCCATATTTGCTGCCATGGCTAAGGCCGAAGCGATTGGAAAAGAAGGTGTGTTAATGAAGGAGTGAAAGGAAGTTCAAAAACTTGCCGAGGGGGGAAAGGAACGTGAGGAAGAGGGCGTCTTGACGCTCAAGGGAGCTGGACTGGGGAAAGACCGTTAGATGACAGGAATGTAGGAAAAGAAGGGGAAAATCGCGAAAACCCCCTTTCCAGCCAAAGGGAAGTTCTCGCCCTCACAATGGAAGGGAGCAGAGGACAGTCGACCATTGGCATCGGGAGTTGACTATTGACATTAGCGCTGGGGACTAACCACTCCCGTCCTTCATACGCCACAACTTGATTCATCCCTTTCACCGCGTATCTGTACGGCACCAAAGCCCCTGAAGGATCAGAAGGCAGAAGGGGTCGATCATGGAGATAAGATGTCACCAGCGGTCCACAAACCCCAAGCCTCAAATGTCCCCGAAGGAAGGGAGGGAGCGCGCGAGAATTTTCCCTGGATGTGATGAGAAAATAGGGTTAACGCCCCCCTAATGAGGAGCCACCCGACGGAACTTGGGAACTTTGGGCCAGTCAGTCCCTGCTGACACATCCAACAGGGACACGGATACTTCTGAGATAGGTCGCCTATCGAGTGCCATTCCATCGGTACGGAGGCTCTCAACAAGGCGACTGTCATTATTGTCTCTGACGACGCTCTTTCTTGCTCTGATCTAGGTTGCTTCTCCCGAAAGCCCAGTCCAACGGAAAGACCGGACGGCAATCGATCCGTTGATGTGGACATCTTACCCCCTTTGATATAGGCGGGGTCAAGAAGAATTGCGCCTTCGTTTCTGGTTAAAGCTAAGCTTGTCATCACGCTATGACCGATGTTGCCTACCTTTCCGAGTGAGCAAGGGCCGCCATTGGTGCTCGCAAAGGAGCATTCCGCCGTCAGACGCAGGATCTTCCACCACAATTTCTGTGTCAACCTCGACGCTCTACGGATGTCAGCCCTGAACATGCAAGGAGCACCTTCATGTGCGTTGTGCACCACGCTCGCATTAAACCCCCTGTCATCTCCTCCTCACTGCATTTGCGTCGACCGTTTTTCCCTCCTGTGGCGCAAACATCTGAACCATCCAGCCCCCCACTCATCCCAACCTTGATCCGTATCAAGCCATGCTTATTGCTATCAGTTGGGTCAAGGTTGTTTGCTTTCATCCTGTTTTTCAGCTCTGTTGGCTGCAAAGTCAGCAAAGGGGCTGAACGGGTTTGATTCAGGGGTTTCCGGACCTTTCAGCTCCCCACCCGTTGACCAATAGGGGAGCGATGAAATTTCCTGCCAGGTTCAATATTTTCGCAAGGTGTCATCAGCCCTACTCAGGAATTGGGCTTGCGATGAATTCTCTCCCCAGAAATTCTACTCCGTAGGGTTTAGGTGCGTGCGTTCATGTCGAGACTTCTCTCAGCACTCCAGGATATCTCCATGCTTAATTGTTAACATCTCCCCTGCTTTTCCATGGCCTGGTCCTATGAAACAGAAGAAGATCAACAAGCATCCTAAATATTAGTCGTGTCAATGATGCCATAGGTCGCTCCTTCCAAAGTACCTTTCGTAATTGAGCTTACATACCTGAACCCCTTTTTTATTGATGATCTTCACCGAAAAGTTTTCCCTGCGCTCGTAAATCCCCTCTACCTCAATGATCAACGCGGACCTAGTACGAATATAAAGTCATCTTGCTATGTCCCACGTTCGCCGAGGATAGGGCAGGGCTCTTATGAAATAGAGAGGTTCCTGTCGGGGATTTTCAGGAATGTGTACGGATACGTGAAGTACATAGTAAGTACTCAGTCCAGATATAGATACGAAAACTCGATCTCTCTTCTATCAAGATGGAAACTATGTGTAGTACGGAGTATATACTGGTATGGAAGTTCCTATAAGTATTTTCGGGTCAGGAGAAAGCGAACTTGCCGTCACGTGGCCTCCGACGAGGAGTCTTAGGCTGCTAACCTAGACCTAAGGCAGGAACTGGAGGGCTCCAGCTGGATTATTTGAACTTCTATGAACACCTTAATAAATTTGGAAGGCCTCTGATGCGCGTACTATAGCCATAAACAATACTACGCGTTTCCATGGTTTATACTATCTCGTATCCGAACGTGCGAAAAGATCACCAGTGAGTGAGTACCTACGAAACACAGAGGGACTCTTAGTGAAGGCAGCAACCATGGTAACGCATATACTCATATTTTCAGGCCACTTCTGTCAGCAATCTTATAGGAAGTCTTAGGAAGGTAGATTGAGCTACTCGGGAAATGACTGTCACGAAGGTTTACTCTTGTATAAATTATTCATCGAAGGTCTCAGCAGCAGTCTCCGACCCAGGTCTTCTATAACACGAGAGATTATTCCTTACACTACTCATTTACTACCCATGAAGTTCTGAGGCTTAATTAATCCTCAAAGCAGAAACCAAAACTCTGATCTATTACATATTACCCGTAACTCGTTGTAACAACTGGTCACGCAAGGTCAGGAAGCGATCCTCAGTTTTATGAACATGACAGAGCAGAAACATCCACGCTCGGGTATTCACAAGATTCCAGATTGGACCTCGTGACCGGACGAAACAGCCGTCCAAGGTTTATGAAACGCAAACACACAGAAAAGCGACCCCAGAAGCGAGTTGCATGAACTCGTGGAGTTCCGGCGGAATGGAAGTTCGCAGAACAATACCTAACAGGCACAGCCATGCATCCTCAAGAGGCACTAATATCGTGTTTTCCACTTGTGATAAGTACATTACGTTCAATCCGCATTGTCTCATCAACTAAATCCGCCACACAATGGCTCGGCTCAATGCCGATACGGGACTGGAAGTGCACAAGTGTAATCATCCCATCACTCAAGGTCCGACATGGAGATCACCTTTTATATATGTGAGATGTGCGTGTCCGATATCAATGCCCAGCTGGCGGTGGCTATTTCAATGAGTACCAAGGTCAAACTGGCAACAGATCATGTCTTGAGCATCCAACAGATCACGCGGATGACACTCGCGATCCTCTGTTGGTCGTACCCTCGATCTATGGTTCAGGCTATTAATCCATGCGGAACCGAAGGCGCTCTTGGAACACGAGTCTTGCGTAAAGGTTAAGTAATGCCCATGATTAAATATTACGCTCCAGTGGACTCCAAAGGCAAGTCGTTCCACCTTGTCGCCTGGTTCATAACGTAACAGTTCCATTTTGACCCCCGTCTCGAACTGCCGTTCCGAGAATGCGACCCGACGGCACGACTTTCCCTCCCAAGTGATATTTTTTTGCCCAATTCTGGGCCATTGAAGCGGGTTGCGGCGGTTCAAGTCCACGATTCATGGCCGATTGGTCGTATTCTTGGTCGGGCCGCTTCTCAAGTTCGAGTGACTTTCACTTTCATCACCATTTTACGTTGCAGAGACTCCTTCTAGCCCTTATCAGTGCGGGGGCTATTGTAGCTTTGAAGCCGAAAAATAGAGCGCCCTGTGGAGGGATTCGTCGAAGAAGAGGAAAAGCTCTTCGTCCTACAGAAACGCTCTTCACAAGATGATCGATAAATTGCAAACGGACTCGCCCTCCTTTGCCGTTGTACATGGCGACTCTGGAGGGGTAAAACTTGAGAACCAAACTCCACCCCTACGAACATATTGGTCAATGTACCCCAGGTTCCAGAAGAATATGGCCTCACTCGTTCCCCCGCGTCCGGGGTAAATGGTCTGAAGTCTCCACTGAGATAAGAGGGCAGACCTTGTCCCATACAGCTCAATGACTCTTTCGGGGTTGGCAAACTTGGTCCAAGATGTATAAAGGCCTCGCCGCCGTGTCATTGAACCTCTCTTCTCTCGCTTTCATTCCAATAGTCCTCGTTTGACTCAGCACTCACCCATCACCTTCCTCATGGATCACGAAATCAACCAAGCTCATCTTCGTGATGCAGCTGACAAGACCAAGAGCAACGGCGATGAGATCACCCGCCAAGTCTCGAACGGCGTCATCGCCGGAGAGGTTCTCGAGAATAGCCAAGATGTCGAAAAGCAGAAGACGATCCAAGGAAACGCCCACTTTCACCGACTCGGCTGGAAGCGTTTGACCATCGTACTGATCGTCGAGGCCATCGCTCTGGGGAGTCTCGGCCTGCCCGCAGCATTCGCGTCCCTCGGCATGGTCGCGGGTGTTATTCTCACCATTGGAATCGGCCTCATCGCCATGTACGCTGCCTACATCATCGGCCAAGTCAAGTTGATGTACCCGCAGGTTGCCCACTACGCTGATATCGGAAAGCTCATGATGGGGAGCTTTGGGTCCAAGCTGTTCTCGACCATCTTTGTTTCTCAACTCATCCTCGTCACCGGATCTCACTGCCTCACCGGAACGATCGCCCTGACCAACATTACGCAAAGTGGCGTGTGTTCAATCGTGTTCGGCGTTGTCTCTGCAATCGTTTTGTTGCTCTTGGCTATCCCTCCATCCTTTACCGAAATTGCCATCTTGGGCTACATCGACTTCGCATCTATCATCTTGGCTATCGGAATCACAATGATCGCAACGGGAATTCAGAACACGCAGGATGCGCCTGCCCAGCCGTGGTCAGCTTGGCCTGCAAAGGACCTTTCGTTTTCAAAGGCCATTATTGCTGTCAACAACATTGTGTTTGCATATGCATTTGCGAGCGCTCAACCGTCATTCATGGAGGAAATGCACACGCCGAGAGACTACATTAAGTCTATCTGGTCTCTGGGAATTGCCGAAGTCTTTATCTATACACTGACCGGAGCTATCATCTATGCCTTTGTTGGTCAAGAGGTGCAGTCGCCGGCCTTGCTATCTGCCGGTTCTACAGTGTCTCGAATCGTCTTCGGCATTGCTCTTCCCGTTATCTTTATTTCCGGATCGATTAACACCACCGTTGCCTGCCGATACTTCCACGGACGCATCTACCGAGACTCAGTTACCCGCTACGTTAACACGACCAAAGGGTGGATTACCTGGATTGGACTCGTCATCATTGTGACCTTGATCGCCTGGATCATTGCCGAGGCGATTCCCTTCTTTTCCGAGCTCTTGTCAATCAGCTCCTCCTTGTTTGTGTCTGGACTGTCGTTCTATATCCCGCCCATCATGTGGCTTGTTCTTCTCAAGAAAGGACATTGGTATAGCAAGGAAAACCTGAAGACGGCGTGTTACAACATCGTTGTCTTTGTATTTGGGCTGGTGATCTTGGTATGCGGGACGTATGCTTGTGTTGTCGAGTTGGTAAGTCCCCCCCCTTTTGTGTCGAGAAGTCGTGGTCCGCCTCTAACCTGCCTACAGATTGCGAAGTTCGAAAACAAGGAAGTCGGCAAGCCGTTCACATGTAATCGGTCTTAATTTCGTCGGATTCTTCACCGTGAATCCGTTAACCTTGTCATCAACAAGCTGAGCCCTTGTATTCTAGTCTGATTTCTCAAAGCACAACGGCAATATGTCGTTTTCTTAGCGCCTTTCCTTTTGCCATTTGATAGCTGCAAATATTTACCTATTAGTTGTTGATATTGATATTGAGCACGTATATTCTCCAAGGGTCTGCAAGAGGCCCAAAAGTGCTGGTCTAGGGTCATATCTTAAATCCCTGGGTGACAAACCACCAAGCCATAAGGGTATGAGCTGGCAATACACCGACGTACTTGACTCTGGGGAAGTTTTATGAGACCACATCAAGCCCAAAGGAGTGGTCTTTATCGAACCCGGACCATCCAAATTGATACCGACTCCTGAGCAATCTTGTTTATGAAGTACGTGTGCGCCATTCAAAAATCCCACCAGCCCTCATACCGTATGAACAAGTGCGCACCTCAAGCTGTGCTTTATCCTCCAAGTTTATTTCTTATCGTGGTGTATGGTCTCCTGCCTTCGGAATATTGTTCTTACCCATGGATACATATTGATGATTCTGATTCCTGGAGGTCATCGCCCGATCCTGACGCCGATCGATTGTGGCGAACAAGGTGGAAAGACTCGAGCAGAGACATATCCTCCCCCCGAATGCCAGCCCCCAAGCCTGCACCCCCGCTTAGAAATCATGGAGACTCATTCTTCAGCCTCAGTAGTGGCGAGCCCGGAGTTCAATGGCGCGGGAGTGGTCCATGGGGACATTAACGTCAAGAAGACAGTTCACACGCCGGATTACAAGGGAGATGCCTGTGCTTTGGGAAGCATGATGCTCTGAGCTCTTGAGAGGGTTGATCGGAGTACCGCCGTAGTTGATAAAGTGAAAACTGTTGGAGGGTCTTTGAATCATATAGTAGGATTTAGGAATATGGAAGTCTGGGAATCCAGACTTTATAGATGAATGAGCAGCTAGAAGTCCCCATTTGGCAATGGCACAATGTGTCGAAAGCTTCACGATCTACGAATAGATGACCGTTCAAAGACCAGCGGCACGTACGTAGGTTCTGTGGTTTCCTGACAAGGTTCAATAGTTGCGTGTTCAGGGTCCTCATGGGCACTGGGCCTAAGCGGCACCCAGTGGATTCGGTGACTAAAGAGCCGACAATTCGCATCGAATTTCCATTCTAGGATGAGGAACTTTCGTTCGCTTCCAGCTGCTTCATCCTCTGGAGAAATGGCCCCCATCAGAGGAGAAGTCGGAGCCGGAGCGGAAGTGACTGACAACGGTCTCATCAACTTCTATGCAAGTAGAGCACATATTCCCATAGACTCCATCGCGTCCCGCCAGTTCCATGGACTCTCTGGAAAGTCCTTGCGATGATGCCAACATTGCTTCATAATCCTCCAAACCGTGTCACAGTTACTGAACCCAGACCCTGTATTGTCCAAGCCCAAGACCAATTCCATCATTGTGTCGAAGAATACTTGCTGACTCGGCGATGCCATCGAACCTGCAATGCAGATGGGCCACGTTAGCCCACGAAGCGACATCCCTTCTGGCATGCGCCGAATCGCATATATGACCCTTTCCACCGAGTTCTGAACCTCATCCCCGACCGGACAAAGATCACTGCAGACGGTATGTAGTTCAACCAAGGCGGCAGTTGCGAAGACTCGAGAAACCGGTACCGCAATTGGCTCTGGGCGCTGGTGCATGTGAGTAAACGAAGGAAGTCGCGAAAGCGAGATACATACCTCTGTACACGAATCGAGCTCTGCGAGCTCTGCCTCGAGCCGCCTTTTCACGGATGGGGCTTCAAGAGAAGATTCCACTCCCGACTCCCGCGCGCTGATGGTCGCCACCTCTCCAATGGCGATCATGACCCAGTTGTAACAACCCATGAGGCATGATAGGTCAATGTCGCTATCAAGCCACATGTCGAGGTCGATCTTGGGAGCCGTGCGGATGGAAGTGCATGCGAGAACGTCATACCATATCACCGAGGCAATCAAGAACCGCTGGGAATTCTCCATGCCATGCAGTTTTTGTAGACTATCCGGTTCTGTGGCGCGAGACCACAGACTCATGCCATCCACGACTCTCGTCAGGGCGTCCAGATGAGGTTTCCAGGTCCCTGACCCTCCTCGAAAGATCTCCAAACAGTCAGCATCCGTATCCGCCGAAAATACTTGCTTTCCATACCTCTAGACTTATAAGGGAGGATCCGCAGGCAAGGAATTCAAGGAGTTGCTCCTTGTCTGCCGGATACCCATCGGCTTCGTGCTGAGAGAGAGCTTGTCTCAGACCTTGCAGCGCGCGGGTGTGGTACTCTATCAGCTCTCTCTCCGTGTGGTCGGCTTGAAGCCCAAATGAGGTGTGGTGATGCAGGGCGGAAAGCGTAAGTATGGCCTGATTCAGTGGCCCGCTTCTCATCAACAAACAGAACAGCCATCCTCGGCCGCCGAACTGAGGTTTGTCAACGTAATAAGGGTATTGCAGGGGAAAAATGTAATCCAAGTAATGAATGAGTAGGTGAGATTCTCGAAAGGACATGCCCGATCCCGAGGTGCGTGGCGTTGGTGGAAGCTCCACGGCTTCTCTTGATTCCCTTGCCTCCCTGGCCTCTCTGGCCTCTTTTGCCGCATTGCTCTTGCGCTTGGAAATGGCATGATGCTTCACCTTGACCTTGATTTTGTCCAACTCGGCCTTGAGCAGTGGTTCATCACCTATCCAATCGGGTTTCGGCCCATAGCCGTGACACTTGATGGTTCTGTCAGTACATTCTTTGCACTCTGGTCTGAACTCGTCGCATTTGCGGTGACGAATTCTACAGGTCCAACAACCACTTGTACTCCGGTTCATGGTCGAGATTGTGTTTCAGGGGCCAATAGAGGGTCTTGGTAGGTGGAAATGAAGCGGGCCGGTGGCTCAGTATTTATAAAATTGCGGAGGCGTTCCTTGGAAACATCGGTGAGTGATTCGACCTTGGCGCATGACTAAGCGATGACAATTAGGTGGACGATGACTGGTGCATCTGGATATCATCTGGGAAGACCGGTGGGCGAAGGAGAATGCAAAGCTGAACTCCCGAGCACTCTTCATAGGTACTTGGTGATTTTCCGTAAGGATATAAGTGCAATAAGACTGAGGAAGAACTGCACAGTGGAAATATGAGAACCTGATCTGTTAGACACAAATGTCGAAGAGTCAAGACTGCCAACATTAATTAACTCCCATTCCCTAAATATTGCTCATAGAACACCAGAATGTACACAGTACAGACGAATGAAAAACTCCGTTTTCCTTTCCTTAAACCCGCTAGGCTTGCTTGCATCGAGACTCATTACGATATCCTTGCTGAACATTTTCTCATACATCAAGTCGCGAAGTCGTGACTTGGTACTCCGCAGTGACCGTAATGGACTTTCCTTGGGATTCGTGATCGGATGTTTGCTGACTTTGTCGGAAGTCTGGTCCGAGAATCGACTCGTCGCTCTGGTCGTCGCCACGTATCCGATCGCCTCCAATCGCGTACGACTTTGTGAATGGACCTGAAAGACCTAGCTTCCTGTCCTTGTGCATTATCGAGTCGCTTCCAACCGAAGGATCGTTCGAGTTACCGCCGCGTCGTGGCATCATGCTTCCTCCATATGTCTGCAGGGGGTACGAGCCTCCCTCGCTCTGTTGCTGGTATTTGTTGCTAGCGTCACGAGATGTCCACTTGTCGAGGTATCGTTTGTAGAGGGGTCGGCAAACGGGAATTCCGATACAGATCATGGTGACGGCGATTTCGGCCGAAGACCACACGATGAGACCAACGGTGTCCTCTGCAAGGGAAACAAGGTCAGCGATATCGGACACGAAAATAAGGTGAAGTGACGTACTCAGATAGTTTTGACTTGATAGCTCTGGCACCTCGACGGTACGTTTAATTCCACAAGCTCCGGCGCTGTAGTTGTGGTCAGCCTTGGTAGCAGTGGAAGACGGGATGAAGTGGACTTACATGACGCCGAGACTCAGACTCGCTAGGATGACAATCTTTTCACGAGTGTTCATTTGCAAACCCCAAATGAAGAGCCACGGGAACATGGCGAAAAAGAAGTCGACAAGCACGCAGAGAACTGTCCATTGTTAGCCGGTTAGGAGAATAAAGTAGGGAGGCGGGGAGGAACATGCTGCAGAGTAACATGGATACTGGTGTTGAGTTGATATGGCAATATCCTCCTGGGATCCGGCGGTCCCAAAGGTACTTTGGGGGCGTGCACTGCAACCAAAAGACGAAACACGTCGACACGGAGGCTCCCATGAGACATCCCATGGAAACCCAAATGACAATCTTGTGCCACCGTGACTTGACAAGTCGTAGTAAGAATAGACCAAGTGACCACTTGGCTACTGCCATGCCAATAACCGCAAATGTTTGACCGATTGCCTCGTAAAGAACTGCATCACTAAGGTCGTCCGGGTCCTTGATGTCGGTCATGTTTTGTCCGAAACCATATGACGCCGAGACGGTGATGAAAATCGTATAAAGAATCAGGAGCAACTGTAGTAGGGAGCGTGTTAGCTGTCAGTCTTTCCGGAAGTTGAAGAGGGCGTCGAACAAATGCCAAGTTGTAGACATGGTCGTCTACACCAAAGGACGTGACGACAATGGCTCGCGTGTAGATTCGAAGCAAGACGAAGACGAAGACCACACCTGCCAACGACCACATGACCGCAACGGCCCACGGTCCGTCCCCTCCCGAAGCCATGCCGTCGTTCGTTCTTGTCGTCGGAGATTTTTTTTGGTCAAGAGTCGGGAAAGAAGGATTTCAAGATCCACGCGGAGGAGAAGAGGCTCTTTTCAAGCAAGACTAGGAACCAAAGAGCTATGCAAGAGTCGACTGACAGCCGCGCTGCTGGACGCAACAGGCGTTTTTGGGCCACTCTATGTATAACAGGAAACTCCACAATAGAGTGAGTGCGTCGACCATTGCAGCGGCCGAGCGAGCAAGATTGCCCAGGCGAGAGCATGTTGCAAAAATTCTTCTAGGCCGGGCAACGAAACAAACCGTCGTCGGCTCCGTCTCAGAGAGTCCAAAGATTGGCGTCTTCTCCACCGACGCTGCCACGGTGCCAAAAAGCATAAAATCCTTGCCACGTTCGTGTGGTGAAGTTGGCTCCTTTGTTCGGAGTGAACTTGAGGTTGGTACGCATCCAGGGAGGGCCTCCTTCGAAGCTCCCCTCTCGCTTTCGCGTCCCGGGGGCCTTGGTCGGGAATCTCCATTTCCGCCCGCTAGTTAGCTGTACCGGGTTTCCTTGTCGTTGCCTATCCGTAGATACATTAGTGGCTGCACGCTTCCCTAGTTGCAATGACACTGCGACGCTGCGGGACTGGCCCGCGCACCCGACGAAGACTTGCCTTTTTGTGATCATCACCTGGTTTGGCCTTCTGGACGCGGCTTCGGCGACTATCCGCTGTGGTCTGCAGGCTAACATGTGCGCTGGTTGAAGGAGTCGGGCCCTGGTCGAGTCTCATCCTGGGCTCCCTTGTCGAGCAATGCATCGAAGATTGCTAACTTTGCTCACGACAACTGCCCCATGCCAAGAGAGGGTCGAGCAATGTCGATCTCCCTCAGCGGAACCGAGACCCCAACTGCCGAGCTCCAACTCTTGTGCCGCACAAGACTAATGAATGCCTGATCTGACGAGCCGTCGAGAGAACACAACGCTTGTTGGTGCCGTTGTTTTACGATAACGGTCGTTAGCTTGTTGGCTTCTGTTCCACTGTTGGCCAATTGAAGGTTACGCAGTCGGCCCAACACATGATATAATGCATACAAAGTTGCTTGAGACTGCTGCGGGCTTTCTGCAGTCTGCCAGTCTGGGGTACGCCTTGAAGAATCTCATTGAGATTTTGAGAGCATGACCAATCATCGCCAACGTCGCATTCTTCTGGCCCTCTCACCAGGCCCCTTGCGGGGTTAGCCATGCAGGGACTGGGATAACTTCATCCTTCCCAACCTTTGCGCTGCAGTTTCAAAACCCACAAGAGAGCAGGACTTGCGACGGACCTTGATCCCCCTGAGTCATGCATTGTGCGTTAGCCGAGGGGAAGAGAACAAGGGCACTCTTGCTCAACTTGGCAGATCCGCCAAGCCGCCACATGGGGGGAAGTATATTGGCGTGGGGAGATGGCGGTTTGTTTTTCAGACGGACTTTGATATTGAAAGAAGGCGTAGTGGTCGATCAAGACATGGCAAAAGTTGAATACACTCTCAATGCCTCGAGGCTCCCAGAGCAGATCATCATCTCCCAGGTCACAAGACTCCAATGGCATAGTCACGCGTGCGTGCCGTCGGTGTTTATTGCCCCGTCTTGCGACATGAGCAATCCAGATTCCTTCATCGTCAGAGTCGTATGACACGGGATACCCCGTACTCAATGCTATCTCGCCTTCGGTTCGCCGCGTATCGGGTCCCAACGACTGGATTCATGGGTCCTCCACTAGGATGTTCTGTTTTCTTTTTCTGCCTCCAAAAAAACATGCGATAATTTGACCAAAAGTCCAGATTCGGCGAAGAGATTCTTGAACAAGCCAAGTTTGGAACGACTTTGCTTTTGTTCACCCTTGGCCTGAGAAGGGCCGGTACCGGGAAGAGCGTGATCCAGGTTCCGATCATATCTCCCTCGCAAAGAATCTGAGGAATCGAGGATTGGATCAAATGCGAGATTGAGATTGCCGCAAACACGGCTCAGAAAAAGGAACGAGTGCATGAATTGACCACGTTGCAACGGGGTTCTGAGATCAGGAAGCCATGCCAGATAGATTGAGCATCGAGATGTGCTGCACTCACTCTTTGAGTCAATTGATGGCTTCTTCGCGAGGCAGAAGATCAGCGCCGCCTCGACTACCTGACTCCTGCTAAACAAGCCATGGGCCGATTCTGGCTCCCTCCTCTGAGACTGACCAGGACGAAGCGTGGATCGGAGTCCATTGCCGTTGGACCCAAAGCCCGGGCCGTTACCTAGTCTGCGTTGCGCCCCTGGAAGTTCAGGCTAAACTTCTCCGCAACCGGGCTATGGGACATGGTTCACAAAGGGGAGGCTGTGATAGGTGGCGGGCAACCCTGGCTCGTCGAGAGCCCGGCTTATATCGCTGGGTCTTAATGGCGAGCTAGGCATGTATGCGAACTTGCTCTGCAAAGACAGTTCAACATGGGTTCAGAAGCAGCTTCACGAGACTAACAGGGCGAAGAGCTGTACCAACACCAACGGCGTTTCCAAGCTCGTACGTTTTAGCCCGTCGGCTCCGCGTCGCCGGCTCTCTGGATCAGCTACGTCTTTGACTGATCCGGAAAGGTTTCATCCAAGGTCCCTGCATCCCAGTTGGGCACTACGCGGGTGGTGGTGGTTGGCTGTCATCCGCATCCTGTTGGCTAAGAACGCAGCCATGTTTGAGGGCGACGCACATTGTGGCATCCTTCCTGGAGATACGTACTGGGTCGCAATGCTTCCCCTTGTTTCTGGTCAGCTCTTTCCTTTCTAAGAAAAGAAAGTCTCCCGGTTTAAATGGCTCGTCGTCTCCTCAATTGAGGCACTTTTTCCTCCTCAGACCCCAAGTGATCTTCACTCTTCCCTCCACGAGAATTGCTTCTTCGTGTGGTCTTCAACATGACTTCCCGTGAGATTCTGATCAACGGTCTTTTGAAAGGCGCCGATTGGAAGTCACTCGGGGTCACGCTTGCTCTCGTTCCTTTTCTCAGCATCGTTTCCTGGTGGATCATTGCTTACTTTGTTTCGCCATTACGAAATTATCCCGGCCCAGGGCTAGCAGGTAAGCCGAGAGGAAGGTCTTGGACGAGGGCAAGACGGCCGAAGGCTAATAATTCCCTGCTGGGTAGGCTTGACGAACTTATGGCGTCTCTCCGTTGTCAGAGCTGGTGATTACCATGTCAAGATCAAGGAACTTCATGAGAAATATGGACCCGTGGTCCGAATCGGTCCCAATACTCTCGATCTCGACTACCCTCAGCTCATCAAGACCATCTATGGCACTGATGGCAAGTGGCGCAAGGTAAGAAGCAAAGCGAGGCTTCATGTCCTCCCAGTCCCCGTCAATAAGTGGCGAAACTAACTTCACTTACAGACCGAGTTCTACCACAACAACAGTGCCGTCATCAATGGCAAAATCACATACCACTTGTTCAGCACGACTGATCAAGTTGAGCATGCCCGCATGAAGAGGCCCATTGTCAAGTACTACTCTCAAAGCAGCGTTCTGGGCCTCGAGCCCCTCTTTGACGATCTCATCCGGGATTTCTGTGGCCACTTGGAAAAGAGGTTCATGAATGAGACGAACAAAGAATGTGATCTTGGGTCTTGGATCGGATACTGTAAGTTGTGATACCTCGATCATCATCTTTCTTGCTAACGGATAAGACTCCTGGGACACCAATGGAGCTGCCTCCTTCAGCCAGCGATTTGGATACATGGACAAGGGGCACGATTTTGATGGCACCATTGCCATCGCCGACAAGGCTCTCGATTAGTATGTTCTTCCGGTTACATCTAAGTCTCATCACTCACCATTATTTAGTTTTGCTGCCGTTGGCCAGATACCCTTCTTGGACTTTCTCCTCGACAAGAACCCTGTCATGAGAATTGGACCTCCTAACCTGGGCAACGTCACCCGCATCTCGCTTGAGCATCTCATTGCCCGCCTTCAAGGCAAGGATCCCAACTTTGACCCCAAGGTTCCCGACTTCCTCCAGCACTTCATCGAGTCCAAGGAGACCAACCCTGATCTGGTCAATGACGGTGTCATCATGGGATACCTACTGGTAAATCTGTTGGCTGGCGCTGATACTACCGCAATTACGATCCGCGCCATTTTTTGGTACGCGCTTCACAACCCTGAGGCCTACAAGAAGTTGGAGGCAGAGATCCTTGCCGCCGACCTTCCAGATGTTGTTTCGTACAGTGCCGCCCGAGCTCTCCCTTGTAAGTTGTCCCAAATGAACCAATGGTATGGAATATCTGCTGATCAATTGTCAGATCTGGAAGCTGTTGTTCGTGAAGCCATGCGCATGCACCCTGGCGTGTGTATGCTCCTCGAGCGCTACGTCCCCGAGACCGGCCTGAAGCTCCCTGACGGCAGCTTTGTCCCTCCCGGTGTCGCAGTCGGCCTCAACCCCTACGTCATCGGCCGTAACAAGGGCGTCTGGGGCGAGGATGCCGACGTATACCGACCGGAGCGTTGGTTGCAGCGCGAGACGGAGAGTGACCAAGAGTACAAGGAGAGACTTCGCTTGTACAGTGCCAGCGATCTCACCTTTGGCGGTGGCTCGCGGATCTGCATCGGGCGAAACCTTGCTCAGATGGAAGTGTACAAGATTGTTGCCACCTTGGTTAGCCGCTACGAGGTTTCCTTGGTAGACCCCAAGGCGGAGTGGAAGGTAACTGGAAGCTGGTTCCCACGCCAGTCGGGGCTGTTTTGCAACTTGAAGAAGCGATAGGCATTTTGATATTTGTTCTTTTGGGTGGAGCATTTCATCTGGTTATTGAACCTGGATTCTGTACAAGTTTCTTCTCATTACCTAGGTATACCTACGCACATAGGTATTCATGTGTATGCATATTCGCAATTCCCGTTTGGCGGTTCACATGAGCGTGTTTAAAATTTGGCAGCAGGACTTGCAGATACCATAACCGTGCTGATCCGAGCCCGTTGAGATTGCGGAATGCTCATGCTAGGAGGTTTGATTTCATTCGGCGCTGCTAACTGTTGATTGAGGTGGTTGAAATAGCTGGAACCCTGCCCGAGCCTGCCTACGTC